>JAOWBL010066640.1:0-61502 GCA_028564865.1 Zenarchopterus dispar
ATATATATATATATATATATATATAAATTCAATATTATAGGGTCACTGCCACTGACAATACTATAGTATATCATTATGAAAATCTGAAGCACGAAGAAGGATTTGGACCTCTTTGACTAATTATTTTGGGCTTATCTATTTATAGTGCTTTCACGCTATCAGCATCCTTCTTCATCAAACAGTAGGTGGCTCTTCAAATTGGCTGATAAACAAACTGCATGCAGCATCCAGTGACATAAGGAAGGCAGGCAAAATTACATCATCCACAGCAAAAATACACATCTCATTGTATCAACAGTATAATTTGCTCATACAAACAGCAATGCCATTTCTACACTATCTTCAATTGTTCAAATCCCTTACCAGTTTCTGAATATGAGGAATCAGTCATGGGAGTATCTGGAGACTTGCCCCGTGTTAGACAGCTTGATCCCTCAGATATATCCTCCTCTTCTTCTTCCCTCATCATTTCATCAATGTCTTCTTCCTCATACTCATTTCTGCTTCTTTCAGGAGTCTCTTCATTTCCGTGTTCCACCTCCAGATCCTCCTCCTTTCCATTGTTGTTCAGAGAGGTTTTCTGAATCAAGCCACATGTTTTCCCCTCATTTTGTGAAAGAGGGAGACATCCACTTTCCATAAGCGCATTTGTTTCATTGAGGTTTTGAGTTTGAGCCTGAGAGTTGGGTAAGTTATCACAGAGGTCAGCCTCATCCTTATGAGCCTGTGACATTATGCTGCCCTCCCTCTCAAACTGACCTGAGGATAAAAGATAAAAATCACACCAAATGATAATAAAACTATTCAAGTAAGAAGTCAACACCTCAACTTAGAGTTATTCAGTTGATTTTTTTCTCTATATATTATTTAATCATTAAGCCACAAACAATGCAGAATTATAAACAAAAATTTTAAAAGAGCCTTTTGCATTATCAGATATAATGTTATAGTAAACACATCCAAATAGTGCAGTTCTGGTGTGATATTTGGCTTAATATTAGATAAGGAATTTTAATCACCATGGTCCATTGGCCTGGACAGCCTGAAGGTCAGTGCCGCTAGTTAGAGAACCCCTTTTCCAAGCCTGCAGAGATGACAGGGAACAGACAAATATAAATGAATAAAAGTAAGAGAAACACTGCTGACTCTGAGGGAGACTGAGAAAAAAAAAAACACTAAACAAGTTTAGCATCATTCCCAAGCTGTCAAAACAAAGCCTTTGGCTTCGTCAGATAAAAATGCAGGACACAAGAGCCTTTCCAACACCCTTAACTGCAGTGAAATAATTGGTTACACTGAAATGTGTTCAGGAAAGTGGTGGTGGATTATGCGGACTCTCCTACATATTTTAAATTCTTCATACAAAAACCTAACAATACTATGAAAAAAATAAACCTTTGAATGATGCATGTTCTAAACCTAAAAGACAACATGGTGCAGCACGTCTTATTGAGCTGATTATAACTGTTGTGCAACTCATCAGTAAATAACACAAGCAAACACCTACATACCCAGAAGAATTAAGCTCCGAGTGCAATTCTACTAGGGAATACTTGGGATTAAAGATTAAAAGTTCACAATCCTTAGGTTATTAAAAGAAAGAGTGAAAAATAATAAAGGTCACGTTAGCACAGCTACTGAAAACAACAACTAAGACAAGTGTGCCACCCTGTTTGCATATAAATCAACCTGAATATTACAACCCACAACACAAAAACACACGCTGTCAAAAATGATCAATAAGTCAACACTTCTGACAGTCTGAATGAAGACTTATAAAACTGCTAGAGACAGGATTTATTGCAGCGCTGAAACACTGGATCAGATCAAGCCGTCAGGTAAACAAACAGGAAAATCAGTGCAGGATTTTAAGTCAGTATTGTGCAAAAGTTGGTCTTTCAATTTTACTACCTCCTTCACATTCGCAGTTGACTCAACAAAAGTAGGACCTACACAACTCGAAAAACCACTTTTCACTTGAACACTTTGACTCACTGGCGAGGCTGCCTTTATGCACATTTGTCCTAAAAACACTGAATATTTACAGGGAAGTCATTGAAAAATTAACACCTGAACTGACCTCTAAATGTTAGGACATCTATGCATTGCACAAAGTCCATGCAAAAGATTTTTTTAAAAAGCAATAACTGTTGTACATCAGTAATAATTAAGTTATAAAGGCTTGAGTTATTGACAAAAATGTGTTTTGCAAAGTCACCTTGACTTTTGACATGAAAAATCTAAGCCTCAGCTGTGTTTAGCCTTTATTTGTTAGATGCAGAAGTGACAGGAAATGATGTGAAAGAGGAGAAAGAAGGGTGATGATGGGCAGCAAAGGTCTGGCTAGATGGGACTCAAATCATTGAATCTGTCATCATGACCCTCTACTTTCAACATCCCCTATCAGATCAAGTTATATCAACAAAAAAGATTTATAATGATTCCACAGTGATGACAAAACTGAAAAAACCTCCACAAATGCATAGATCTGTGCTAATTAAAACCACTCTCTGAGGGGAAAAGTTGCCCTAGTTTTCTTGCTGCACTGAGCTCATACTCTTCCTTTAACACTGACCTGACACAACCCCAACATTTAGAGAGAGAAAAAGATGCAATAACACACATGTCAAGCAAAAGTTTTCTTCTCTTTGTTTGTATTCCTACTGAACTCTTCACAAATACTAGCCAGAGAGAGACGGTATCACACAGGTGACCATGGGAGAAGACCCCAAGGAGAAAAGAGAAAAAAAAAACACCATGGAGATGTAATACTTTCCAAAAGGAAAGTGTACTGTGTATGTCCAAGAATCATCAATATCAGTATAGGAGACTAAACAGATAAGTTTTTACAGTGCTATAATTTCTTGATGCCCTTAGTGCACGTCAGGAAGACAAGCAATTCCCGTCCATAGCAATGAACTGTTACAACATTAAGGTTTTAACGGAGACACTAAAGCTCCTTCTGCTGTCTTAAGGGTTGTTGTGTCTCACTGCATCTCATCCTTTAATGGTCCTCTCCTACAGAGCCATCCATCCATCCACAAGCATCTGTCCTCTCCTCTTTTTGTCTGTGCCCCGCTCTGCAGGGGACCATGAATAATAGAAGACAGAAGAAGGTCCAAACAGACGAGGTAATTCAGCCAAATGGACAAACACGAAGGTGGAAAAAGAAACAGACCCTGGAACGTGAGAGGCCACTGCAGACTTGAGAGCATCAGAAAAAACAAAAAACATTCACATGCAGACTATTTAAGGACACAGACAGGATTATGTTTACTCGTATTATATTATCTCATAACATAAAAACAATGAAAGAAAAAGAAAGTTGAATAACTTTGCAAATAAGACATACATTGGCCCTCCAGTCGTCCAGAAAGGTGGAGCACTAGTGTTGGCTGGTGTTCAGGTTAATCAGTAGCAGGTCTCTCTAACTACAGTCTCCTGCTAATGACTAACTTCACCCAACCTAACACGAAAATAACTATATAAATGTTGTATCAACGTTTCATGCAAAGCTTACTAAAGTTTTAACTGAAACACAGACCAACACACATGTAGTGACAGACAACAGACTGTCACTTCCTCACAATGACATTTACTGTTTCGTAAAACAGTTACCTGGTTCATAACTGTCAGTTACTAAATTATTTTGACGTTAGCCGTGATTGAAAATTACTGTTTAATTACCAAACCAGCATCAGTGAATGAAATCAATCGCAATCCTTGCGCTTAACGCACGGTGTTGATTTCGTGTTAAGCTTATTAAAAGGGTCGTGTTTTTTCACCGGAAGGCTAACAATCGTTAGGGAGCTGCGTACAACTAGCTGTTGTTTTGACTTCTTTGGTTTATTGGTTTAATAAGAGGATATATCGATCAGCTGAAAGATTGCAGTAGGTGGCTTTAACGTGTGCGCGTTGCTATCAGGCTAACGTGAGCTAACACAAGCCAATGGCTGACACATCTGGCCACCGTATCTAAAAAAAAAAAAAAAAAATCACCTTCATTCACTGTATGAACATTTGTTAGTTTTCATGTCACTAGATTTGTCTAAATATTGTGTAACAACAAAATGAAACTGTACTTACGCCAGAAAGAGTGGCCGAAAGACAAAGACTTGAGCATCAGGCACCTTGCCGAAGATGTTGTTGTCAGGAGTGTAAATGAACCGCTGTCATCAGGCCTGGGCTGTCCTCTACGAGGACACAGCACTCTGTCGCCCCCTATTGTTACTTTAGTCTTACTACATGACTTACATTTTAGATAGATAGATAGATAGATAGATAGATAGATAGAGTAAATCATCAGGTTTTCAATGCGAGCAACCAAGGGCACAAAATAAGCTTTATTATTAGTCGGATCTTCCACACCCATCAAAACAAAAGTACCAGGAGTGCAAAAACCTTTTGAAACTGGACTGAACTCAATTTCTACCCCGCATTACATTTGAATTTCTTTAATTCAATTATCTGTTTGTAAATTATATTACATATTATTGAATCCATGAAGCATGGCATTTCCTCACACTTGGACAAGCTTGTGCACTCAATGAACATACAAAAATACATAGTATCTTAAGTCATATCAAGCACTCCTTTTAAAAAGTAACAGCAGACAGCATGAATGCTGAGTGCATCATCTATGAACCTTGTCAAGTTGTCAGTGTATTGCTCTCTCACATGTAGCACATGCACATTTCTGTTTTTTTTCTGATTTCTGATTTATTGTGAGATTTTTTTTCATCCCAGCTGGTTAAATAAAAAAGCATATTACATTTAACAATTCAAAGACTCAAGATGGACATACTGAGGTTTTGTCTAAAATCTTCACTCACTGAAATCCAAGTTTTAAAAAAAGTCATTTAAAGAAC
This sequence comes from Zenarchopterus dispar, assembly GCA_028564865.1. Taxonomy (NCBI): domain Eukaryota; kingdom Metazoa; phylum Chordata; class Actinopteri; order Beloniformes; family Zenarchopteridae; genus Zenarchopterus; species Zenarchopterus dispar. Next base: position 4,869 of record JAOWBL010066640.1, read on the forward strand.
TTCATTCTTTGACCAACAGTATTGTCACAGACTTTTCAATCATTTCAGTAACAAAACCTTTCATATGTTCATGAATAATTCATTTCTTATCCAACTGTGTTTTTCTATTTATCTGCTATTTCTTTACATCAGGTTATTTTATTCTTATTTAAATAAACATCAGGATATTTATACATATGTTTCTTGTGTTTCAAATGTCTCTTTCACACATTTATAGCTGTTAATGACCTATTTGTCCATGTTTTAGCCCCAACCCTCCCTCAATGTGTTCTCCAAAATCTCTTCGTAGAGCCAACTTTGTGTGAACTCTTGGCTCTTGTCCATCAGCTGGAACAGTCGAAGATACTCTCCTGGGTATACGTGGCCCGTCAGTACGTCCTCCGGCAAGCCTATCTCTGATAACAGCTTACTCCCGCTATCAGGGGACCAAAGACTAGATAAAACACATTAAAGACACAATAAACAAGAGGAACAAACAGATTATGATTTTGCCATGTCATGGCTGCAGTTGTTTAAAAGCATTGATGTGACTGCAATGCTTGGACTGGAGGCCTATCAGTGGCTATGTTTGTATGAATTACTTACTTGAGTCTATCGATGAGCTTGGCTTTCCTCTTTGCCAAACACTGTTTGACCATCATCAGAAGAGTGGATGCATTCGAGGGAGTGAGGCCTGCTGAGAACAAGTCAGCCCGTGGACGAAGGCGTACCAAGCACATGTGATCATTTGGAAGCTGAGGGGAGGATAAGGGCCGATGTCACATTAAGCAGACAAGACAAATCCAGCTGGAGTTGCTGTTATAGGGCCTGCTTTGGTCCTCACCTTGCTCTTAGAGTTACGTACAGACTGTTTTGAAGAAACCACAAAAGACCCCCAGGGCTCCTGCACATATACAGACAAGGAGGCTGACAACTCTTAGACTAAGAGATATCCACTCTTTATGGTATAAAAGGTGTAGAAACATAAAAAGGCAAACCTGCATTTTCAGGAAATAATAAAATATATTTTAACACATCCAGAAGGAGAAAAAAAAAAGTTTTGTTTTTTTAATTTTTAATCTCTCTCTTGCTGTACCTTGTGCAGAAGTTCAATATCACAGGCCATCTGCCAGAGGACACTGAAGGCTCTGTAGAAAACCATGTTACCAGGACGTGCGACCAGTTTCTGATGGAAGAAAAAGAGGTTTAAATATTTCACGCAAAGTTTAGACCTTTTTAGTTTGATGGAAAAGAATCAGAAAAAAAATTGTATGTATTTTATTCTACTCATAAACCCACACATCACATTAAACTACATCATTTTACATATATATATATTTTGTACCTTGTACTCCTTCTCACTAAGGAAGAGGTTGAGCTCTATCCTTCCATATCTGTAGACAGACAGCCGCTCATACAGAGCGTAGACCATCTTAAACAGATGGCTGCGCTCATTATGCTGGGGCAGGATACCAACCACCTTCACTGGGACATCTAAAGAGACATCCGTATCAACACATTAACAAAAACCACACACTCTTCTTAAAACTACTATTCTATACAATGACATGTAACAAACTGATTACTAAAATCTGTATTAAGGTATAAAGTGCATAATTTAATAACCCTGAATTTAAAAGCTTGAAATGAATGTTTTAAGATGGCTCAGGGTTAGGATTCACAGCTTTGCTAAGCACAAGGATATATTATACATAATATAGTATATATATTATACTTGATGCAAGAAAGAGGTGAGAATATTTCCTCTCAACTCAGTGCCAAATGGTCTTTTTCTAAATATGCATGTGCGTAGGAGGTCATTTGTGACATAGCAGCATCTTCAGTTTGTATACAATTGGATTCTTACCGTCAGTCCAAGCAGCTTCTGATATTCCCAGGTCGGTGAAAAGTTTGTCAGAAAACATAGTTGGAGGTTTCACGTCGCCAATTCCAATGGGATCAATTTTAAAGTAGTCACAGTGAACCACTTCCAACCGACCATCAAGACGTCCCTCCAGTTCCTAAAAATGTAACCGTCATTTGTATTTCTAACTACTACCTCTTTCGTGGAAAATTATGAACTGTAGATATGGCAAAGAAAATTAAAATGCAGGACTGGCAAAGTTTGTGTTACCTGTAGTTCACGTACGAAGGTTCTGTTACCCTCAAGAGCCACAACTCTCTGAGCTCCAGCATTGAGCAATGTTCTGGTCAACACCCCAGGACCTAAAGCAGGCACATACAAATATAAATAATTAATAACTGTTATTTTGCTTTAGAAAAATAAACACTCATATGGATTATGTCCATATAAGAGTTGATCAACTTTACATAACATTACACAGAAAAAATACAATGACATACCTGGGTTACATTCAAAGATAACAGTTTTGGCATCCTGTAGATCCGGTCCTAAATGCTCTGCAACCACATTAGCCAGATCTGGATCCACTATGAAGTGTCTGACTTTTTTGCAGGCCTGAGCACGGCGCACATTCTCCTCTACCTCCCCAAGGTCAAGGTAGTCATACCGGCACAGAGGCCGACACTGGCCCTGTAGACAGAAAGTCATGCACACACTAGGAAAACAATCACCAAAGTGAGCGAAAAATAACAAATGTTGAGCACCTCCTTTTCAATGAAACCACACATTTCAGTATGACAAAACGAGAGCTTCAAGTTCTCTGGAAAATCTAAGCTTGGTGGTGGCTGCTGGCAGACTTGATGCACCAGACAATTTGTTAAAAGCCAGCTCACTATCGGTCACAAGCTTATGTAAACAAGTTAGCTAAAGGAAGAACTACCAGTGGAACCACTCAAAAATATGCTGAACCCAATTAGGAGAGGAGAAAATACATAATTTCAGTCAACCAATATCCTTTTATGCTCTTTTATTGGTGAACACTTTGTAGGTGTGATATAGCTGATACTACAGGAATCTACACCAAGCTCATTAGAAGTCACCATTGTTGGTTGCCATCATGATACCTAAAGCCCATGTAGCTTTAGGCAACACAATATGTATATTAGAACATCACCTAAATCTTATGAAAATGTCAGCTGCCTTCCATGTAAGGTAAACAGTGACAGATTCCATCAGACTAAAACTTAGAGACACTGAAAGCCGAAAAGCCAGAGAAAGGTACTAAAGAAAACTTCATAACTTTTTAAAAAGGCTGTATACTCTACATTGCAAAGTATTTGCCATTGTTACAACATCCCTTAAACAGTGGGAATTTTCCCATAATTTAAAGCCCAGTGAGGAAAACTAGAGCACAGATGAGGTGATTGTGCAGGTTCTGAATCACTTTGATACTTTAACAAATGGTTCAAAAATATTGACGCTTTATATAAACCAAAGAAAAGTCCTTACCTTTACAGCTGCAGCTGACAGGTTTCTCTGTGCAAGTGCTGAGGAGGGAGACATTCTTTCTGAACTTGGACCAGGTGAGGGCCTACCAGGACCCAAAGAGTCCAGGCTATAGGCTCTCCTATGAGGCAAAGGAATCCCGGGAACGATGAGGCCAGAAGGAGCTCCAGGGGCCAATGCTGCCCTTCGCAAACACGATCTACTTCTGATGGTGTGGCAGCAGGTAGATCGCAGCATCAGCTCCACCACTCTACAAATCTGGGTGGACATGGTGGACCAGTACACATAAAACCACAGTCCGGGGAGGGAGGTGTAGGGCCCTCTTCAGAGGTCACTGCCTTAAAAACAAACGACAACGACAGATGACAAGAATTACCAAAGACGTGGTACAACAGTTACAAACGTTTATGTTTTTACCCTCATACACTGTTGTTCCGCCAATAAATTCTTTCAAGAACAGAATTCTTATGTGAGTTAATACGATGAAGTCTTTCTCAAATATTATTCTCAAGCTTACTTTGGTTTTTAAATGTGCCATTATACTGTAAGTAAAAATATTAAGGTTAATACAGACTTGTCTGTCACACACTGGTCGCGTGCCAAAAGTCCAAACTAGTACAATCCGCAGTGTTAGCACGTGGGTACGCGACATGTTATTCTTCAACATTTGCAATTGTCACCGCAAATTTTACACTCAAAAGGCTTAATCTTTAGTTCTCAGATCCCAGAGAGTAAAAACACATAACTAGGCAGGTTGTCTGCCGCATCATTTTAGAACTATACGGTCGTTAGCTGCCTGGCTAGCTGTGCGCTAACGCGATTTAAACAGTCATCCCAACACTGACTTCATCACAAGAACTGCTCATTTACCCCACAACAGAATGTGATATATTTCCAATTCTTACTATATCGATGCGTTACAGTGGGCTCTCGTGTCTCCGATTACTGATAAAAACTCTGTGACATTGAGCCCACAGCATCCTGACCCCCTTCGCCGTGTTTTTGCAACACTCGTGGTGCTGCAGTCGCACTGACTATGTCGTCATTGGTTCGCGACTACTGTGAGGACCAATCACAACCTCCAGGAAGTCAACGGGCGAACAGCCAAGGCTAACAGAACTAACGTAAAAAATAGTCACGAAAATAACTACATATCTCGGTAATCCCGCATTATTTAAAGTATGGAAATAACTAAACACATAAATGTAATAAAGCATATTCTGTCTTTATAAGAAATCATTTAAATAGGTAAAAATCGATCGCTGTAGTCACTGTTCGTTAGCATGTTATGATAATTGTGCTAAGGAAGCGCAGCGCCGTGAAAAGCAGCCGTAGTCTCTCACAGGAGTTAGTGTGTCACACCCACACCAGCGAGACCTGCTGCAAGAGTCAAACCAGTCTTTAATCCGGCGCTGTCTACAGTCCTCATGGCAAGTGTTCGAACATCCTCCAGCAGACCGTACCACCTGGTTGTCTTTGGAGCCACTGGCTTCACGGGACAGTTTGTGGTGGAGGAGGTGGCCCGGATTGTGTCCGAGGGTCCGAACGGGAACCTGAAATGGGCCATCGCAGGCAGGAGTAAGCAGAAGCTGGAAAACGTCCTGGAGCAGGCTGCAGAAGTCCTCAGTACGTATCTGGTCACTTGTTTTGGTTTTCACTTAAATGTTTTTGGGGGTTTTTTCTGAAAATGTAATAGGATTTTTTTTTTTTTAACTTTTTTAAAATTTATTTATTTGAGCAATTTATTTATTTTTTTATTTTTTTTAAGTGAGTAGGAAGGTAGGGACCTTCTCTCATGGGAGTTTCCAAAAACTGGAGGTGAAGGAACATTGCTCAGTTCTGACTCAAAATGATTGGGCAACTTATGATGAGCTTGGATCCAACTTAGATCCGACTTTGACCCTTAACATATTTATACTCCAAAGCACCACTGGAACAGAAAGTCGGCAATAACACGCCATTTGTCAGTAGTAGTGTAAATAATATTAATGATTAAAGAAAGTAATTTTAAAAATTACCACAAGGAAGGGATCAGTAATCATATTATTGCAGCTTGTGACAGGAGGAGGTACCATGAATCTCCCTGATTAATTTTCTTGTGCTGTAAAAATACTTCACTATCTCCCTGATTATTTTATATCCTGCGTATAGAAATTACCTCTGTTTCATCAGTAACTGTTTTGTACTTCTGCAGATGCTGTCTTTCAACACAGCTTTGCTGTGTTAGAAGCTAAACTCCATAACCATCAACTGGTTTTTATAATTACAATATTCATCGGTGCCAGCAGTATGTAAAGGTTGGGTGGTTCAACCTTTGGACATTGTATGATGTTGAACATCTTATGGATGTTTCTGTTCAATCTTTCATTCTGACCTTTAATGTTGGCTCTTATCAAACACTCTGCTATGACTAAATTGCAGCACAGAACCTTTTTTTTTTTTCAATTAAACTTTGAAAACACATTTTTACTCACATTGTGCCTCCCACCTCAAATAACTCAAATGCTCTCACACTTGCCTTGGAACAAGTGATGTTTTGTATTTTTTACTTCTAGTTCTTCTTCTTTCAGATAATTTCTTTGTCTTAAACTTTTATATGTTCTACTTGGTTTAAAAAAAAAAAAACAGACACATGAGTTGGTTCTTGTAAAAGATTTTTTTCTGGTCTGAAGTTTTGTTTTCTTACTTGGTTATGTTGTTTTAAAAAAGGTCACATGTCTTATGTAGGTTATTCTGAGTTAAAATGTTGCTGCTTCATCCAATAATGGGCTGTAAGCAGAAGCTGGAAAACATCCTAGAGCAGGCTGCAGGAGTCCTCAGTACATATCAGGTCACATATATTGGTTTTTGGTTAAAAGTTAATATTTTTCTGAAAACAAAACAAGGATTTTTTTTTCTTTTTGTCATTTGATTTGATCAGTTTGATCAAGCAAAGCCAAAAAATGTAGATAGGTAGGGGCCTTCTCATGAGTTTCCAGAACTGAAGGTGAAGGAACATTGCTCAGTTCTGACTCAGAATGACAGAGCGATCCATGTTGGGCTTCGATCCAACTTAGATCCAACTTTGACCCTTAACATATTTATACTCCAAAGCACCACTGGAACAGAACATCAGTAATAATACAGCATTTATTAGTGGTAGGGTGAATAATAATTATTGTTAACGAAAATTTTACAAAACATTACAACGAAGGAGCAGTAATCTTGTTGTTGGAGGTTAGGACAGAAAGAGGTGCTATCCATTTTCCTGATTAATTTATATTCTGCTATAAAAAAAATACTTCATTATCTATTTCTCTCATTAATTTATATTGTGCTTGTAGAAAGGGCTTTTCTGTTTCATCAGTAACTGTTTTGTATTTTTGCTGTCCTTCAACACAGCTTTGCTGTGTTAGAAGCTGAACTCTATAACCATAAATTGGTTTTAGTAATTACAATATAATTCATTGGTGCCAGCAGTATGTAAAAGTTGGGTGGTTCAACCTTTGGACATCGTACGATGTTGCATATCTTGTAGATGTTTATGTTCAACCTCTCATTCTAAATTTTAATGCGGGCTCTTATCAAACACTCTACTATGAATGGATTGCAACACAGTGACAGTTTTTTTTTGTTGTTGTTTTTTTTAACTGAACCTTTAAAACACATTTTTACTCACATTTTGCCTCCCACCTCCAATAACGTGAATGTTCTCACGCTTTGCTTGGGACAAGTGATCTTTTTTTTTTTTTTAACTTCTATTTGTTCTTCTTTCACTTAATTCATTTGTCTTAAACTTTTATATGTTGTAATTAATTTAAAACTCAGACTGTACGTATTTTACTAATCTCTTGGAAGCAACTTATTTTTCCAGGTTGACAGTTTGAACCTCTGAGACTTTCTACAGAAGGAAAATCAAGATTAGTGAGCTGTTCTGTTGTCATCTTTATAACAAAAGTTTCCAGAGGATTAGATGGTAACTCTGTTGTCTCCTCCTCTTTGGCGGTCTCCTCGGGGAGTGCCGAACAGCTGATGGAACATACCAGCTCACTGTTCAGTCCCCATCCATAACAGCACTCGCATTCAAGCAAGTCACTTTGTCCAGCCTCACAGTAAGCGCTGAAGACTGAAGTTATTCTGTTCAAACAGTGACTTGTTCTTTGACTTCCAAACTGTTGTTACACTGACATTTTTTATGCACTTGTTTTGTTTCTGCAAATGTTGCATAAAGTCTTAGAAGGCCTTATCAAAGGAATTTCATCCAACTTGCCCATTGTCTGCTTTCATGTAGCCTGTTTTGTGGTGTTCTTCATTCATTTGCAATGTACTCATTTTCACACTGGTAGAGTAAATGCTAGTTTTCACACTTATCAGACATTTTTTGGAGGAGAGTGTGGTTAATGTAGTTGCCCTGTGCATTTATCTATTCATTGATTTGAACTCCAAACCCAGCAGCAACAAGGCAACTAATTTTTGTTTCACTCTGCCGAATAAACACAACCATTCCATTTCAGAGGTTCGTGTTTGCTGTTCCATATTACTTCAAATTTAAAGTCTTTAAAAAATAAACGGTGTTGTCATTTTATGTACATTTTATCTACTCAACCAGAGCCACGTTCATCCTTCCTCTTGCACTTCCCCATAGCATTTTATATGTGTATTTCATTTTTTTGCATCTCATTCTGTGAACTTTTCATAAATACATTGACACACATGGATTTTCCATTTCATTTGCAGATAAACCAGAGTTGAGGACGGAGGTCGACGTGATTGTCGCAGATATAGGAGAACCCAACTCCCTAGTAGCCATGTGCAAACAGGCTGTGGTCATTCTGAATTGTGTTGGGCCTGTAAGTAGATAATTCAGAATAAATGTCTGTGCTTGGTTTTGTTCATGTTTGATGCTCAGTTTTATGACATAGATCAGTCTTTCATTACTTTCGTCTCACAACATGGGCACACTGGCAAGTGGAACCTATCAGCCTATTCCATCTTTTCCTGTGCCTGTCTCTTTCTCTACTGCTCACACTTACACTCAGAATCAAACACACACACACACTTTAGCCTTCCTTTAGACAATGAAATCTACTGATTTCCTTCACACAATAAGTTGTATTGTCAGAAGGTCAGAGCTGAGTCAGTTCGCAGCCCCACTTCTGTGCAGGTTTGTGTTTATATTTTACAAAAAAAAAAACAACTTCTTCCCTCACAGTAATGACCACTGTGTCCAGTGTGGTTCAAATTGAGGGACAAAGTTGAAACCAAAAGAACAAGGACTTGGTTTGTGTTGCCTCCTGAGTTATAATTTTTATTAATTTACATGAGTGTTGTAAATCTGCTATTACTAGGGTGAGAGAGAGCACATTATTGTCTTAGTTGTGTTTGCCTTAGATTTTATGGATCTAGAAGTGCTGGTAATAATACAATTTGCTTTGCAAGTTTGTTCTGTACATCGTCATCCAAGCTCAGGTGGAAAGTCAACCAAAGATTTTAAAAAATCTTCAAAAAGGAAGAGATCAAATGATTAATCCAATCCAACTTTATTTATAAAGCACTTTAAAACAACCACAGTGCACCAAAGTGCTGGACACATAAAAACCTTCGTTGCAGCTTAACAGCTCTAATATCTTTGTCTTTGCTACATGGTTGAGGTGTGTATTTATATGTTGCTTAAACTGCTGTGTTTGAGCGGGGCATTCCTTGTTTTCAATGATGTTCAGACTCTGGATTCTTGGTAAACTGGTGGTGTAAACAGGCGTGGCAGTGGTGCAGACCCATTGTCAAATACATTCCTGCCTTCCTATGAACCAAGCAACTGACACATAAATAAATACATTTTCTATAAAGTAGAATGTTTTCATCTGAAACTAAACAGTAACATTCTAACATTGGGTTAAAATTGTACTACTGTAATAGAAGTTAAAAAGTGTCGAGTTGGTCTAAATGCCTTTGTTTGTATTTGTGTGTTTTATAGTACAAATTCTACGGTGAGGCTATGGTGAAAGCCTGTGTGGAGAACGGAGCCCACCACATTGACATCTCTGGAGAGGCGCAGGTATGTACAGTATTTACACTTGTATGATGTATAATTTATATACTTCAGTGTGTGAAGGTGGGATTGGACATTTTTGCATCATTCATTTAGCATTACAGGTTTAAAAACTAAAGTAATGGGTCCATGCTGACAGGGAACATTATATACATGTTGTCCTGCAGATGTTTTGACATCTGGCTTTGAAACTGTTGGTGTTTGGATTAAATTAGAAACATGCTGAGTGTCATGCTGGAGCCTGCTTAACAAAATTATCTCTAAGTTGGCCACATGACAGGAGCTTTCAGGCCACTCTCAGATGCTGGGTTTTGTGCAACCTGCATGTCAAACATAACCTGATTTAAGGGTTAAATTTGTTTTGAAGGTGTCTCTTTGTTGCTTAGATTTGAATGTAACACAATATCTCTCCATCACAGCAGGGCACAACTTTTGTGTAAATATAATTATTCCAGTGGATATTGTATTTTTCTCAGAAACATATCGCAGTTAAAATATGCAGTATTTCCTCCAAACTGCACTTATTTCTGTGCTGTTTTAGTAGATTATCTCCATAGTGACGACATGCTCTGTGTTGATCCTAACATTTGAAAAGTTAAAATAATTGTTCAATAAACGGGAAAACACTGACTGCCTTTTATGTGTTTCATCTGGTTGTATGCAGTATCTGGAGGGCATGCAGCTGAACTACAACAGCCAGGCAGCTGAAAATGGGGTGTACATCGTCGGGAGCTGTGGGTTCGACTCCATTCCTGCAGACATGGGGATTCTTTACACCAGAGAGCAGTTCAGGGGTATGTACTTGTTGACATACACTAACACACACTCTGTACACACATGCACATTTAAGAATCATGTTATTAATGATTGATGATTTCTTACGCAGCATGTTTGCATCCACAGGTACGCTGACTGCTGTGGAGAGCTTTCTAACTCTCAAATCAGGACCTGAAGTATGTCACTGCATTATCCTTAAGTCCATAAAATAGAGCAACTTATTATTTTCTTACTATCGTATTTACCACTCCAGATCTTTGACTTCTTTCTTCAGTTATTTCAAATATTTATGTTCATTTTTTTGAAATCATAAAAATATGTTCATTTGGCACTTTTACACTATCGACTGTATCCATATTTTCTGGTTTTTAATTGTGTTTGTCTGTCAGGGTGGAGGTCTCAATGAAGGCACGTGGCAGTCAGCCATCTATGGTTTGTCTGACCGACCAAAGATCAATAGTCTTCGGCGGAAGTTTAATCACAAACCTATCCCTTTTGTTGGCTCAAAGCTGAAATTCAGGTACACAAATCATTTTTATTTATATAGCACCACACTAAGATGTTGTTTCTTTAACGCACATATCGAAGTAAGCGCCGCACTTCACAATATTAAACCGTGAAATCCACTATTCCATAATCCCAAGCAAGAGGTTGGTGATAGTGTGATATCACTGTTAAAGTTTAACAGGATGAATTAACAATATCCAAGTTTTAATTTCTGAACCTTGGACTGTACAATATTGACATCAGACTGTAAAAATTTAAATGTGTCCTTATCAAAGAAAGGAACCGCTGACTTACAGGGTGGTTCCAACAGGGTTTATTTTCTCTGTGCAAATTTGTCACACTGCGTGTCTCACAGCTACATTTGGAAACCAAATTGGGCTATGTTTGAGTAAGCAGCAATAATGTAACTAACAGAATAACAGTAATGTATGCTCACAGTGGGGAATATTCAGTACCACACAGAAGCACTTCAAGTGGGGACAATCGTTGAACCAGAAAATGAGATTATGAAGACTGCAGTTTTATTATTGTGTTTGGACAGTTTAAGGCTGGCCTTATAGAAGAGCTGCTGTAACACAAATTGCTGTGCTGGCTGCAAAACAAAGTTGTCAGGACCCGGTGCACTGCAGGCTGCTGCAAATTGGTCAGCATAGCTGCAGAAGGGACGGTTCACTCATGGTGACCCCTGTCCATCAGTGAAAACTCCACATGACACAACTGGACTTCAAATAGATGGAAAAAAGCAGGCCGGGTCTCATGAATCATGTTTTGTTTAATCACTGTTACCAAGTACTTACTTAGAGACTAGATGGTGCCCAGGATAATGTTCAGCTGGAATACCCTGGATCCTCACAGCCATGTGGAAATTATATTGACACGTACCATTTTCTACATGTGCATCCCTTCGTGGTAACAGTCCTATCTGATCATGGTGCTGAAGGACGCTTCAATCTTGTCAGTCTGTGAAAAATAATTCAGGTGTGGTTTTAGTGACATATAAGAGTTCAAAGTGATAAAGTATCTGTTCTCGCGACACTAAAGGTGCCAGGAAAAAATAGTTTATGGAGGCCCCTGGTTGCATCATAGCAAACCCTGAACGATAACATTGTGATGTTTGATGCCACCGAATACCTTCAGAAGTCTTTCTTGAAGTAGTAACTCAATGCTTCACACAATGTTTAGGCATCTGTAGGGTTTTGTTTCAGGCCTGAGCTCTATAGTCACTCAGTACACACAAGAGCTCATCTAATCAGAGCTCAGAGATATTCTTGTGATAATCTTTCAAAATGCATTTTCTCAGCATGGCTTTTCTTTTGGAATTTGTAGGCGACCCTTGACCTTCAGCAATGAGATCCAGCAGTATGCAGTACCCTTCATTGGTTCTGATCCTGCTGTTGTGAAGAGAACCCAACGCTACCTTGTGGAGGAGTATCAGGAAACACCGGTCAGTACTGGTGTTTTCTAAACAACATTTTAATGCAAAATACAATATTTTTGTTTGATAGCATATATCTTTTGATGGTTGGTGGCTGTGGGGGATCTTCTTATTATTTGTAATGGTGAAGTGTTTCATATTGAGGTGTGAATAACATGAATCCAGCACCTATATTAATGACCATTATTATCCAACATAGATCCAGTACGGAGCATATGCAGGAGTTGGAGGTCTGGGGAACGTGTTCAAGTTGTTGTTTGCTGGGATGATCTTCTGGTTACTTGTCAAGTGCAACTGTGGACGCAACCTGCTCATCAAGGTAAACAAAAAGCAAAGCCCGTGACATAATAAGATTCATTTTTTTCACAACTTTATATAAATTAGTGATTGTCAGCAAGGATTAGACAACTGTTATGGATGCTTTTGTGCTTTTCAGTATCCAGAGTTCTTCTCATTTGGAATCTTCTCAAAGACTGGACCAACTAGAAAGCAGGTGAAGTAGAAGGAAGATGAGGGGGGAAATGATTGGATTGTAGATTTGATGTTTACAACTTCAGATATCAAAACTTGTCTAAAAAAAGTATGCATTCGGCACATGTCTGTCTGTTAGATGGAGGGTACATCTTTCCAAATGGCCTTCTACGGAGAGGGCTACACAGACGATCAGGACCCCTCCCAGGGGAAGCCCAACGCCAAGATCCGCACAGTGGTTAAAGGACCGGGTAATTGGAAACTAAAAATCCCCAAATAATATGTTTGGTCTTATGCAGTCAAAACAAAGAAAACTAACCAGCTAACTTGTGATTTCTAGGTTTAATGGTGATTTAATCTTATATTTTATTTTCCAGAATGTGGGTATGTGACGACCCCCATCGCTATGGTACAAGCTGCTCTAACAATCCTCAACGAGCCTACATCCTTGCCTAAGAAGTAAGTCCAACTGCCTAACACAGAGATGACTGTAAACTGAAATGCAGAACGGCCACAAACTTTAAACACATTTCTAATTCTTAATTTATTTTCCAGGGGAGGAGTATACACTCCAGGAGCTGCTTTTTCGAAAACCACTCTCATCAACCGCCTCCAAAAACATGGCATTGAATTCTCTGTCGTCTAAAGTTTTCCTGTTCCCTGACGGCATTTTCCAGGTTACTGTGAGCATTTACTAATACTCATTTTAACAATTGGAAAGTTTCCAAATTTAGAAGACGGCGCTTTAATAATCTCTTTAATCATCGAGGTTACAGCTTTTAACCCTTTTGATCCAACCAGAACCTTTCCAGACCCCTTTCAGCTCTATTAACATTCTGCTCTTTAACAAAACACAATTCTGGCAATGTTATCCCACCGAAGACACTAAATAGGTGCTAATAGGTGCAGCATGGTCCTCCACTAATACCATTACAACAAATTAAGAATTCTCAGCAGATTTTAATTCACGTCATGGTCTTTGAACGCAGACGTTAAAATAAAACACAACAAAGCAATGTTTTACTCATCCAATTGTACTGACAAAGTTTCAGCAATCCTACCTGCACAACGGATAGAAAAGAAAATATCATCAGAGTAAAGATTGCTCCACTAAATTTTCCAAAAGCAATCTGATATACATATAGTATAGTTCTATATGTACAAGGATGACTAACACAATAGTCATCCACGTTTGTTTTGGTTAGATGGAGTAAATCCATCAGAGGACAGAAGCTGCTGTCTACATGCATACAACTTGTCTTTCCCCATCCATTTTTGAAAATGTTAAGTTCATAATTGGACTACAGCTAAACCAGATACTTTCATGAATGTCTGTTCCCTGATAGATAAAGATGTGGACGCTCCAGCCATCCAGATCTTTGCTTTTGAGCCTGCTTTTGCTTGTGCATTTTGGAGCATGAGGTATGCAGTGAAACTCAGTTGATCATGTTTGCTGCTTAGTGGCTTTTTTTTTCTCTCTAATGAAGTCTGAAATAGGACCAGAAAAGCTTCACTCACAGAGTGATGTTGATTTTAATGTGGACCTGTTTTTCCTGCTTGAACACACTGCACAGTTCAAACTGTGTTATGAGGGCTTTGTTTCAGTGTTCTTTGCTCTGTGTGGCCATCATGAATAAAGCTAGATTTGCAAAGAATTTTAAGTCTCATCTTTTTTAGACATTAGTAGGGAATCATGTCATTAAAACAAAAAATGTAGTGAGAAGATATGGGTTTTTAATTTACAATGGCCCATAATGAAAATCAAACATTTACTTAACAACCCCAAATCAGAAAAGGTTGTCTCCATGCCAACTGTTTGGGCAGTGTGTTGTACATCTAAAATGGAAATAATTAAAAAAAACAAAAAAACAAAACAGATTAGGTAAAAACATTCAATATATTAGTTTCATATAATAGAACGTGGAATAAGTGTTTGTGTAAGAATTTTGTTTTGTGTATTTACTGTCATCCCAAACCTTTTCTGATTTGGTTTTGTTCACTGCGTCTACGTTCTAGAGTGGCACGTTGTCATGATGATGTTGTAATCACATTTACAAAAATATCAGTCATGGTCAGTGGCACACATCCTAGAGTTGTCTCATTCCTTTCAGCTCTAAATTATAAAGATGTTTGTCTGCCAGCAGCTGTAAAATGTTTATGAGTGCAAAACATAGATTTACAACTTTGATGAAAACACCATAGTACATTAAGCAGCACCAACTGCCATTACTGCCACTTCGCACTGTTGCAAAAATCAGTTTATGACTTGTCAACATGAGGCTAAAAGCAGAAGTTATTTTGAGCTTTGAAATCTGACTTTTCTTACTCTATTTGTTGTTTCTAAAATGTGCAGTTCAAGCTGAACAGTGCAACAATGATGTGGATTATACACAACTTTGAACCTGCCTGACACCCTCCTGCCCAACTGCTGTTGTATAATTCTGTGTTTGTTTCCATGGCGACACGTTATAATGTCACAGGCTTGATTTTATATCCAACTATAATATGAGATTATACAAATAAGTAGATAATATATAATCAATTCATAACAAGAGAGAATATTAATAAAACACCAAGTACAATAAAAAGGTTATATTTATTCACAAAAATAAGCATTTGTAAAAGAACAAACCATTGATAAAAACTGAATTATTTTACAAACACATTTAATCTCAGTCATGTGTTTGACTAGATTAGAAATGACTTTCATTTATTTTTTATGTGCTCTGGTTCTTCCACATGACTGATATTTTAGTCCGATCCGTTTTCCTATCAGCATGATTCACGCTGTCTCTTGGTTCAGCAGCTGGTGTGAGTAGATGGCGTCCTCATAGCGGTATTTCCCAGCTAAACCCATGATGGAGTCGTAGCACCTGATTCTGCTCAGGACCTTCAGTTCTTCAACCACAGCAGCCCTACAGCAGACACGGATGTAAATGCAACATGAGAAATAGTGCTGAAAATGGAGAAAAGCATGCCGTTTAAATAATTATCTGAGAATGATCTCTTAATTTGTTCTTTAAGGGACCACAGTTTTTAAAGGAAAATATGAATGGAATCTTAAATTCAATAAAAGACTAAACATTTATCTTGATAACTGGCCTTTCTGACTGCCAGATTGGTGAACTAAAACAGTCAGTGCTTGTGCCGCTTTGTGATGAGTAAGCTGAAACTACATACACTGAATGTGTTTTCTTACTTTGTGTTTGGATCTTCTGGAGGCTGCCGTTTACAGATGCCATGCACTTCCTGAACTATCTGGTTCCTAAATGTTTGAAGCTGAGGCAAACATACACTCTCTCCTTTGAACCACGAGAGAGGGAGGCAATCTGCGATCTGAACAGAGAGGGAGTGTTTTGTTGTACAAAGAGAGACTGTAGACAAAAGCATGCTGTATCATTAAGATCAAAACCAGATAATCCCTCTTTGAAAGGGTTACTAGATTAAGTACCTTTTTGTATGGAGAGACAGTGTTGCTGGACAGCGTCTGACTGCATAAGGTGATCATCAGGTATCGATTCAACAGTTTGTCTAACATAAGCTCCTTCAAAACAGACTCAGAAAGCAGCAGATCCCATTTCCCCATGTTGCCTAGTAACTAACAGAAACAGCACAACACTATTTAACTAACAGCCAACTGGAAACATTTTCATCTGCAAACATTTAAAATCTGAGACAAGACAAGACATGGTTAAAAAAAAAAAAGTGTTTTAAATATTACCTTAACAGCTGTCCAGAACTGCTGGTCCCTGAAACGACGCTGAGGAGACAATCTGTCCTCTAAACACCTAAACAGAAAAACACACAACACAAATAACAGTCAGACAAATAATAAAACATTAATATGTCTGACTTTATCTTTAGAAAGCACAAGATCTAAACTAATCACTGATCCATAATTTAATTTGATAACACATAATACAGATTTGTACATGGATGTGAATGAATGAGTTACACTGTTCTTTAACCAGATTTTCTTTTGAGGTTAACTCCAAATTGCTTTCTTACTTTAGCATGCAAATATGTATTCATTTAAACACTTAGACAAACTGACTTTTTGGGATACAGGGGGATAAAGACATCTTCATCTACACAGCTCCTCAGCCTGTGGACCACAGCTTCTACGAACACCTGTACGGGACACACAACAATTATAATGCATCTGACATTTACGTTAACTTCCATGTTAATTTGTGTTTATCATGGAGTCACTTTTATACCTCCACATTTAAAATATGTAACAAACAAATAGCAACTCTGGATTTAAGGAAAATTTTGTTTGTTTGTTTTTAATATTAGTATACTGGCTGCTTCATAACGTTGACAGCTGTACCTTGACTGGTTTACTTTGCTCGCCTTCAAAGATGGAGTAGTCTTCCCTCAGTCTGTGGCAAACTTCTGTCAGACTAACCGACTGTTGCTGAGACATGGGATCCCAAACCAGCTCAACAAAGGCTACAAAGAGAAACAGGCAGACAGACATCTTTATTTCACACATTTGTAGTTTAAAACACAGCCATGATAGTGTGTCAAGTGACTGGTCAACACTTTGGATAGCAAGAAAGTAAATGATGAAGCACCTTACTGGAAATGTCATTTAAAAACACAGAGAAAGGTGACTGCAGGGAAAAAAAAATATTGTTTTCAAGGAGGAAGAACAGTCTAAATTCTCAGAGCTGAGGAGTTATTTGTGCATTCCTCGCTTAAACTATTTACTGTGATTTCATTATGCGCATTCACTGGAAGATGAACCAAAGCGCAAAATAAAAGAAGTGGATCAGAAAATGTGAGCCAATGCCTTCTGAAACTCAGATTGGGGGGCTTTTTTTCTCCTTTAAATTAAAGTACACAAAAAACAAACCAACAAGCCAAATTATCTTTCAAATCGTACAATAAACTACAGCTTTAAACATGTTACCTGTCATTTTTGGCACAACAGTCTTTTCTACAATACTAGACAGTGTCTGTCTGTCTGTGTGGTCGAGCTCTTCGTGACCATGACCATGGCAAAATGTCTCCACTGCTGAGAACCATGGGAAGTTTTCAAAGTCTCCGCTGACATCCTGAAACACAGACATTTGTCACACCGCGCATAAAGACAGGTGTGCTTGCTGAAATAAGCCTTTGTGTTCACATGTTTGAAGACCTTTAAAGGGTTCCATGTCAGCAGCTGATGCCTAATGATGGGGTTCAGCAGCTTGGGCAGACACAGAGAGATGTAAGCGTTGTGGTAGGACTCTGAGTAGGATCCTCTCCATTCTTCAAAGCGAGAGAGAATCTTTTTCACATCACAGAAGTCGTCTTGCACGTCAGAAAACACCACCTCCGACCTTGCCTGGATATCAGCTAGTGTGAGAACAGAGTATTAATCTAAGGCAACACCAAACAAAAAAAAATTAACAATGTAACTGGAGGGTTTAATAGTTGCTATGTCTTCGAGCATTAAAAAAAAAAAAAAAGAACAGAAGAGAGAATATGGGAATAAGGAGAGTACAAATTCATAGAATGACAAACAGCAACTGTATTACGCTTGACGCAGGTGCACTGACAAAAAAAAAAAATCTGTAGAGTTATAATAAATGGAGAGATGAAGATTTAGTTCCATCTCACCTATCATCTTCTGCAACTGGTCTTCTTCTTCTATAGAAGGCTGCATGTCTTCAGGTAAATCAAAGTCTTCCTCCGTTTTAATGCCAGTTTCTGTGTCACTGCAGGTCAGATTAACATATAAAACATGTCTGCATCACAGCTGAATGGAGAATTCATTTCATACGCCTTACAGAAAATATTTATCACAACACAAAATGGCATCAAATCAGATAAGTAAAGATGTTTTAAATAAAAGTTATTTTTACTGCACTCACCAGCAAGTGTCTGCGCCATTGGCTGGCCTGCTACTCTGTAGATCTGTGTTATCTACAAATGATATTCAAGTAATGTAAATGTTTCATCCAGAGATCATTTACTGATACACAATGAACAGTTTCCTGTGTTACTTAGGGACACAAAGACTTCACTCACAGCTGAGCTGCTGCAGGCGGTCAGCCTGCTCCCTAATCCTCTCTCGTCTCCGAGCCAACAGCGCCTCCATCTGGTCGGACAACAGAGTGTGCAACTCTAATTCCAAAGCATTGATTTCAACAACCTAGAGTAAAAGAAATACAGCATATTCAATAGCTCATTTTGGGGGTAAATGGAAAATAAAAACAGTACACACATAGTAAGTTCATTAAAATGTACTAATTCTGATAAAAATACAAAGTCAAACAGTTGAAAAATAACTATTTGTTATCTGAAATATTGACAGTCCCTAACTAAAGTCATTCTTACTTCAGTATGTCTGTAATGACATTTTTTAAGTATTTCGGTTCAAATGCATTAAATAAACACTGGCAATTCATTAGAAAGTTATGACAATTTATCTTCCACAATGATAAATTGTGTTTTTCACTAAAAGAATGTGAAAAACGGTGTATATACAAAAGCAGAATTATACCCTCCCAACCTCTCCCGATTTTTGTTTGTAATATGTAATAATATTAGTTCATAAATACAGGATAAATATACAATGTGAAATCACAAATTAAACTGAACTGAAAAATTTGCAGTTGTGCCTTGGAGGCTTGTCTCACTCATATGCTTTTTTTTTTATAACAACTAGTAATCCTAGAAAGGTTCCAAGTCCTACATGAACTACTTATTTAATGTTTTTTGTTTTATTTGATCGTTTACAGGAGAACAGCTGAGTTGGCTTTATAAATCCTGACCTTCTCCCGCAGACACTCCACCAGGTTGTGGACATAGAGGGTCATGGTCCTGTAAAACTTCAGCTTGCTCTCTGATGAACTTTCCTCCAGCATCTCCAAAGAGGTTTTAGCACTTTCGACATCTCCTTCCATCCTCCTCAGCTCTGCCTGCCGCGCTCTGTGCACCTCCTTGAGGGAATCCAGTCTAGGACAGGAAAAAAAGGACAGAAATTAAGAGTGAAATTATTAAAACCTTTATGATGCCTGCATGTTTTACTAAAACAAATTAATGGATGGATGAAAGCAAGCTTTGGCATTGCATACATTGCATTTAATTTCTACCACATTTTACAACTCTCATTAATATTCAGAATTGTTTTGATATGGTTTTCAGGACAAATGCATCAACAGGAAACTAACTTTTCAGTGATGCGTCTCTTGACCATTGAGACTGAAATGGGAGAAAGTGTCTTTGGGATTTTGACTCCTCTTGGTCTCCTCTTCTGTCTTCCTCTGTCCAGCTTGCTGCCATTACCGCTGCTGTAACTGCTACACTCACTGCCCGATGGGCTCTGAGGATAGACAAGTCAGCAGACAAAAGAAAGTCAAAATGACGTAACAGAAAAATGTTGCAATACTGATGAAAAGCTTGAATTTCCCAGAAAGTTAAATAACTACTATTTTATTCTAAAATGACTATTTTTTTCATTACACAAGACAGCAACAGATGTAGCCAGACAGAGAGAAAACATAATCCTGAACAGGAGCAGTAGAAAATGCTTTTAAACAGAATTACTTGTTCCCCAGGTCGCCTCTTGACTCCTTTTCCAATTTGTGTCTCTTCCCAAAGTTCCTGCTCCTCTCCATCAGTGCCTGAGAGACTGTCATCGCTTCCTCCTAAATTACAAAAAAAAAAGACAACATAGAGCACTTCAGTTCACAGAAAAACTCATCTGGCCAGGGTGATCAAGAGTAAGGAAACGTTTTACATAACAAGCAAAAGTTCACTTCCTTTTCAACCGATCCAGCATTTGGTTGTTTAACATGTTTTTATTTCTCTCTGACAATATTAGTGTTTTGCAGCTCTTCAGTAAATAAATATCTTGTTTTCAAAATGTTTTGCTAAGAGGAATATAAATCCAACTCTAGCTTTTATGGAGTGCTATCTTTTTTTAACCTATTTAAAATGTTGCACTTTCACCATCAGTCTTTTGTAGATTCAAAGCCAAATGCTATAAAATGTGAAAAATATCCTAAATGTTTTGTGCTTTACTCAAATGTTATTTTATCCTATTCATACCTAGCTTCTCTGCAATCCTTTCCCTAACACTCTTCAATCGTGGCGCGAACTCAATTCTTCTTTCATGATCATCTTCCTCATCATCATCAACTCTGTCTTCTTCATCATCCCTGCTGTAGTGATCTGGTGTGCTGCCAGCTGAGCGCTGGTCATCTCTGCCAAGGGGAATGAACTCTTTGTGGGTTCGAGTGAAGCGACGCTGCCTCTTGGCTGCTTCAATCTCCTTAGCATTAGGGATAACTACTGTGGGAAAATGCAAAACAAAAAACATAATACACTAATTTGAATAAACATGCATCAAATTGACAAACTCACACTACATTATTAATCTGTACTTGCCAAAATTTGAGCATATTTTCCGAGTTAAAAAGAACTTTCTTTGACATAACATGCAGTACATATCCTAATAAGCACATACTTGGTTTGGCAGAAGAGCAGCTGGAGCCTGAGTCTGAGCTCACAGAAGGAGATCTGACACTACGTCCATCAGTGTCACTGTCATCAGTGTTACCACTGTCACCATCGTCTTCATCGTCATGGTGAAGAGATTGTGGAGAACCCTCACTATCACTGTCATGTCTGGGAGAACTAGATGATAGGACAGCTCTAACATCTGGAAACATAAAAGAAAAATAGAGATTTTCCACAGAGAACAAATTTGATTATGCTGACCAGCACATTCACATTACAACTAGTAAATTTATTGATTACTGTGTTAGTTACTTTTTTACTTCTCCTCTTCTGTGAGGCAAGTGACAAAACAAAGGTTCAAAAAAGGGGGGTATAGTATAGGAAATTTTAAAAAAAAATTTAACTTCAAAAATAAAGTTAACCTATTAACTTAGGTTTGGGAACAGAGCAACACTTTAATTACTTGGTAACCCTTTTTTCACCTTGTTCATCCACCAAACAATGTTGTCTTGTTCTCTTAATCCTTCCTGTCACCTACCCGAGTCCAAGCTGGGCTTTCCCTCCTCACAAGGTTTTTAATCCACTTCAGTCATCAAAGTCATCACATGAGTCAAATCATGTGACCATATTTTTTTATTTGAAATGTAATCTGGTATCTTTAAAGTGACCATTACCTGTAATCATGACAGCTATATTGACCACAAATTTGATTCACTATGTGGCATAATCAATTACTCCCCTTTCAACAGTAACACAGACACATTTGTGCGTGCTCTCATGGTTCCTCCAGAAAGTGTCCTCTGTCATCCAAAAGTAAATATTGCAAAATTAAAAAATTAAAAAAATTTTTTTAAAAACCCTTCAGCACACTGGGTAAAGGGAAGAGATAAGGTGGCACAAAACAAATGGCAAAAGCAGATACACCAACCTTTGCTGTGGGTAGTCTTTGCATGTGGAGCCTCCTTCTTCCTGACTTGGAATAGCACAGCTTTATCAGAAGACCTCTTCAGCTGAAAAGTGGTTTCTTCAAATATAGGAGGAAGAATACACCACATACAGCATATATTTAGTTAACTTTATGAACACTGCATCTCTACAATGAGTCCATGTCAGCTTGAAGTTCCTATGAAATAAAGTACATATATCTATAGGACTTACTGGACACATGGGATTAATTTTTACAAGTTGTTATGTACTCGTGTGAAAACTAATGTACATTTTTAATCAGTTCTGATCAATGCCACTTCAGTTGAATGAGGTTTACATACATGAGTTTACCCAACACACAGCATTTCAATCAGATTGTGACCTGGACTTTGACTGGACAGTTGTAACACTATTTTCTTTCTCCTGGCATGTAATTTTTTATTTAAGGGTAAGCTCAGCATCATTGTCCTGTTGCAAGGCCAAATGTCAGCCAAGATTTAGTTGCTGGACTGATGGATTCAGGTTTGACTCTACAATATTTTAGTCTACGCTAGAAAGCTGACTCAAGGACTACAAGATCCCCACGTTGAACATCTCGAATCTCAATTCTTCCTCATGTCTTTTTGTATGTTCAGACACAAGTCTTCCAAGCTGCTTCCTTACTCTTTCTACACAAGTTATGACATACTTTTGCAGTCTTTATCGAGTTGTACTTCAATGAAATTTATTCTTAAAATTCGTGGCTCTGATGTTCATCAAGTGTCAGTGACTGACCATAAAAAACTACTTATATCAAAGGCCGATCATAATCCTTACCTTCTTTGTCGTCGGAGAAGCTAAGCATTGAGTTTGTTTTCTTCTTGGTCTCATTATTGTCTCTGTTTTCCCTCTCTTCTCCCTCTTTTGTCGCTTCCAGCGTGTCCCCGTCTTCTCCATCACTGCTGTCCGGCTTCGGAGGCGTCGTTTCCCGCTTGGAGGTACAGGAGATGCCGCGGCCTTGTGCCACTTTAGTAGACTGGTTTATCACTGTTCGAAGCTTCTCGTTTTCGTCTCCTTCCTCATTGTTTCTCTGTTGATCCTCGTCGCCGCTAGAGCTCTCCTTTCTCTGCCGAAAGTTTCTCCGAGGTTTCCTGATGAACATCTCGTTCTCATCACGGAAAAAACCGTAAACTAGAAATAAACCGGAATACGTTGCGTTGGAAAACGTCGCAAAGCCGCCGCAACGCAACATGGGCAATGTAGTTATCACATACACTATTAAATAATTTAATTTATTTGATTTCTTCCTTACATTTTAAAAATCTTAATTTTTACAGTAAATTAAATTATTTAAAATTTAATATAAAAATAAAAAATCAACATTTGATTAGATGTTTTTAAAAATAAGATGGGTCAACTTTATTTGAGGTACCTGATTCGATAAGTAGTCATATTCTCAAGAGAAATAAATATCATTGTTAAATTATTAGGTTCTTTGTCTTAAACACTTGTTGAAAATGAACATATACTATCATATCCACAGACGGATTACAAGACAACGGTCCAAGACTCTCTTTATTATATTAATGTGTAATCATTGTCCTTTTGTGAGTATTTTGTATCTATTCAGTTTGCACATCTTCATACTTCTCATCTTGATCCATATCTCTGAACCAGTTTTTTTCCGTCACCTGACTGAAGGTGAAGAACAATAAGCTGCCCGTTTGTTTGCATCTGTTATTATCAATATCGTATCAGCCATTGTACATTTTTGTTGCCATTTTACGGCTTTTTTTACGTTTGTTTGTTTTTCATCAATAATTAAATATCTCTGGGTAAGTGTTTTGCGATCCCCTTAGCCTCTGGGTATTTAAGTGTGTTTTCGGGTGAAATTTTGGGGCCGTTGAGCAGTGACGCGTGGACGTTAGACCGCTGCGAGGGTCAAAACAGGGCTTTCACATGAGAAATAGGACTTGTGTTACTTATTTGCTCTCTCCTCTCCACATACGTCCGATCAGGTCTGCTGCGGCCGTCCTGCAGTCCATCGGGTGAACTTTTATCCCTGCCCTTTTCCGTCCCTCCTCCCACCGTGAACGGTCGGACGTTAACAGCGCCCCGCAATCTCCGGTAAGCGCCAGTCGTCAGCCATGTTGTTGCTGTGACACCACCGAGCTGTCAGCAACAGGTCCTCACACCATTACCGTGTCCAAAACTCTACGTTTCTGCCACAACTGCTGCTCTCCGCGGATACTAAACTTGACACCGTCTCGGAAGTCGTCCAAAAGTGGTGTTTTAATCATTTGAGGCAACTCGGACGCTTTTGAAGTTGCTGTATTTTCACCGTGGTGGTGAGAGAGGTATGTTCAGTAAAACTGCTTATCTAAGCATGAGTTTAAGTTTGAAATCGTAATAACAAACCGTCTTTATACAAACGTTTAGCTTTTGTGAATTATGTAATGTGTTTTTTTGGTAGAGAATGTCTGTTCGTGTCCGTTTTTCGATGTGGAAATATGAATGAAGAAAAAAAAAAGGTCTTTGAAGGGGTGATGCTTCTGTTGATCTCAGACCCATCTGGGACCGTAGTTACGTTAGTTAGCTATGTTCACTTTTCATAAAGTATTATGTTTATGGACACGTACTTTAAGTGGGGTGTTAAAGGGTGCTTCCGTAAGGCGAGCCATTTGCAGGAAAGTTAGCAAATGCAAGTTTTCTAGATTCCTCTCGGTTGAAACTAGTTGAGCAGGTTGGAGGCAGGTCTCACTGGTGACAAGTGATCAGGGAATGTAACTCTATCAGTTCATGGACGAGCCAGAGGATCTTCTGAGACTATACATACACAATCTGTCTGTAAAGTCACAGTGGTGATATTTTTGTGGGTTTTTTTTTTTTAAATGGGGTGTCTCATTGTGGGACCCATTTGCCCAGTAGATGAGAATCAGCTCCATCACCACTGAAACTTACAGTCCAAGAAGGACGTCTTAACACCTATTTTGATATAAGTATCCATAAAACATCAAACTATCATGACGCAGCTTCAGTGATGTCCAGTGGAGTTTGTCCAAGCTGTGATCCGGTGGGAAGCAGGTGAACAGATTGGCAGTTTATCACAGGACTAATTGTGATGGACCACAGAATAAGATGTACATGCTTACAATCCAGTATAATTCTTGTGTTTAACAAGTTATTCCCTTTGATAAGTTGTCTGATATGATATCATTTTTTAGGGAAGCTCAGATTGTTAGTTGTTGCGGTGGTTTTGTGAAAATGCACTTTTAGTTACTACATTAGAAGAAGGCGAAGCAAATTACAGTGATCTTCTTGTTGGATGAAAGAGAGTCGACTGAGGAAACTTCAGCTTTGTTATTCATGTGGATGTTGTTTTGACCCACCTAAACATTGTTCCAAATCTAAGGTATGTGCACTACAAAACGGCCTCACCACAAAAGCTGCTCAGAAAGGTCTGATCTATCATCTCAGTGCTGGACACTATGTAGAGGACTACATTTTTGCAGTGGTTAAGAATTTTGGCTGATGTTAACTTTCCAGCAAGTTTCTTTTGATTGTTCCCTGCAACTTTTTTTTCCTTCTTCCTCATTAAAGACAAAATTACAATGATGCACATACAGTACCCAAACTAAATTTCTGAAAGAAGTTTGCATGTGTGTTTAATAACATTTTGTCCAATTTACAAATCCTGGTGTGTATAAAGGCTAAAGAAGAAGAGGCAACTCTTCCCAGTTAAGAAAACAAAAGCCAGCATGGAAAACAGAATTCATCTATACCAATCTAAATGGTCCAGTCGTGCTTAGCAACCTTCCAAATGTACAAACACAGCTGGTGGATGGGGAGCTTATTACAGATTAAGAGCAAGTGGATGCATTGTGGTGGAACCTCACTATAACAAGGTCATTTCAATAGCTATCTCCGCTGCAGAAAGCATCTGGGAAGACAGAACAAAGTAAAAACAGAGAAGAATGATTAATAGAAAAAATGAATGGTTAAAAGACACAAACACAGAATAATCATCAAGCAGATGCAGAGTTATGGTCGGAGTGGTGTCACTAGTGTGAGATCAGTGATAAGGCAGCAGAAAATGGTTCATTTCTTAAAATGACTCGCTTGTCAGGCAGAGCCAATAAAAATAGTGATGAGAACAGCCACAGTGACATGGCTGGGCGTGTATCTTTTTGGGGGCAACGATACACTCTGTGTGTGTGTGTGTGCATGGGGGGGAGGGGGGGGGGTCGAGACAGTGGTGGGATAAGGAAATTATGACACAAAGAGTTGGTGGGCGGGGATGCCTCTTTCTGGTGTTTGTGTCTTTCTTTGTTCTTGTTGTTTTTTTTAACTTTTGGCACTGCAAAATTGTTTTTCTCAGAAAGATGCAGTTTAGGAAGTGTTTACTAAGCTAGACACTGAGGGATAAATAGATGCAGTCAGAGTTGGTTTGAGAGCTGCTCCAGCATGTCAGGCTGGAGTCAGCCAGGTTATTTATCCAACAAGTTTCAGTGTTTATGTGTATATACTAACCGAAACAGCAGTCTTTCAGCGAATCCAAAGCAGAACTAAAGCAGGTGGGAGCTGACCCTCAAAATCAGGCCAGATATAGACAACACTCTGAGGAAGTGTTGTTTTTGTTTTACCAGCACACTCCATTCAGGTGCCATTTCATCAGGAGCTGGTTCTTGTTGGCCTCAAAAAATAGGTCTGTGTAGTCAGTTTAAAAGAGAAAGAAGTGTGCAGTAAAAGTTTTGATTTCACCGATGTTGTTAGATCTGGCAGCTAAAAAAAGAGCTGTATATTCAGTAGAATTAAGGTGGAAACATTTTTAATGTTCATGGTTATTTCATACTGAACACTAAAAACACATGTCAAAGTACGTGCATGTAGTGCCCCTCTCTTTATGATAAGTAGACCACCTGTCTGCGATGTCTTTGCACAATATCTGCAGCTTCTGATCAAATGGTGTTCTGTCATATTTTTTCAGTTAGGGCTTTTTCATCACTAGTATTTATACATGATCTGTATCTCAATAAATGGTCCTGAGTTGTTATGTTGCTTTATTATCAGACAAGTGAAGAAGCCAAACATACAAGATTAAGTGCTTTTCTGACACGACAGTCACCCATTCAGAAAAAAAAATAATCACACTGGAGAAAGAAGATAGAAAAATTAAATAAATTAACCTGTAGACTCTGTTTTTGCAGAATAATCAGGGAAAGTTTAATTGGTTAGTTTTTTTTTAACAACACTTTAATATAGTGTAGTATATTGTGCTTTTTTTAAATCTGCTAATGTGTATAGGTTATTTTATTATCTGATAAAATACAGATGTGTAAGAATTGAAAGAGGGTGTATTTTAGAATTGAAATGAAATTGAAAGAGTGTCTATTTTATTTTTTAAATGACTATAAATGTATTATCTGTGTTTTTCTCTTTTATCAAGATATAATCAATAATCTGTAAGCCTGTCCTGTGTGTTTTTTTTTTTCTTTCTTTTTTTTTTAAACTCATGACCGCTTTCCTGCACTATAGTGTCCTCTCTTTCTCCCTCTTTTTGCATTTTTTTTCTTCTTTTTTTCGGGAAGGTCCTGTATCACTGGTGAAGAACAGACAGAGTGGGCTTTCAGGATAGGTGGAGCCCTAGTAGCCAACAATTATCCTGATTCTGCCTTGGTGCATTTGTCTCGATGCAAATAGTGAGGCTGCTGTATTCATTTAGCAGCTCAAGGATACTGAGGCAGAATGTGTTTTTCTGTGTGAGTGAGAGTGCAGGACGATCTCAGAAAGGATTTGCATGAGGTTTGCAAAGCTGAGTTTGCCACACAAGTCACTCGTTCGGTGGGTCAACTGCCCCATCAGGAAAATAAGACTCCTCTCACTCTGGAAACACTAAACCTGAAAGCAGACAACCTGCTGCTATTTTTCATTTATTCATTAAAATTCCTGCAGTGTAAGATTACAAGAGGTTAAATTCCTGACTAGAACTTCAGTAATGCCAGATGGCTGAGACTGTATGGGTGTTTATTAGTATTTTTTACAAAGAGCATCCTTGTTTTTTTTTTCTTAAGAGCAAGCTTCATTGTTTTCATTATCAGATATTGTACTGTTCTTTAAAACAACTGTTTCTATTTAAAAAAAAACCAATTTGCTAGGCCTCTAAACTGTTTTTCTGCACTCAGATATGTGTTAGGTGTACAAATATCCTGCTGGGCTTGCTCTCTGAAGTCACAACACGTCTTTTCTTGGATTTAATTTTTTTTTTTATCTCAGATTGTTGTGGTACAAAGCTGTTAGAAAATCCCAGCTCATACTGAATCTCAGTATGAGCTGAGCCCAGCTCAGTTGAATATGATGCTGATGTCACCACTTCTCATGAGTGTGCTCATTTTACTTCCCACACTTGTTCCAGATGATTATTCATTAAGTGATGTCATACTGATGTTGATGTTGGCTTATCACTCTTAAACCATTTTGACTTGAAGCATCAATACTCATGTGTTGCAACACTTCCTAGTGGGTTAGGTGTGTCCACACAGTGGTCATTCAGGTCCACATTTGGCTGTTTGCTCATGTACATGACATCAGGACATTCTTAGTGATGCATCACTAAGAATCAGTGAGGCATCAGTGTATTTCACACATGAGGCAAGATGTTATGGCAAAGGTCCACTTTACTTTGGAAATGGTTTTGTGTACAAAAGCCCAAAATTATCAAAAGAGGCCAATGACTTAAACTTACAGAAGAGTGTGTTTTTGTGTATTTTATTACACAAATTGTGTGTAGATGTGTTTGCAATGAAAGATGTGGAAAAAATTTTACTTTACACACACTGGTTTCAAATTTGCCTTTTCCTCCTCTTGCCATGGATCAACTCTTTCTGGAATTGGGGAAGGTCAGTTAAACATTTTCTGGACTTCATAAAAAGGAGCTTGCGCTATGAAGTCTGCATTAAATCCAGTTCAATGTGACATGCCAACATTTGCACCTTCTGTAGGGTGACTCTATTCGTTCTGTTCCACATCTAGAGAAAGTAGTTGAGGTGGTTCAGGCATCTGGTCAGGATGCCTCTTGGGCACCGCTCGGGAGTCAGCTGAGGCCTACCCAACCAGGAGAATGTTCTTTGGTAGACACAGGAGATCCATGTCACATATGACCTGGGAACAACTCAGTGCCCACTCCCCTCCCTCAGAGGAGATGGCAGAGGAAGGTTTTATGTACCTTTCTGGCTGCCATCTTTTTTGGTATATATCTGACAAATCTTCTATTTATTTATTTGATTGTTTATTAAAGTCCCAGGGAGCAGAGGTGGTTGTCCACTAATTGAAGTGTTTGAGGGGTCATTTACAGATATTTCAAGTAAAGGTTATTCCTAATGTGTTGAACAGCTTGAGGACTTCTTAAATCAGCTACACAATCAACTGACCTATCAGTAAGTCTTGATCTCCTTAGTTACAGTTACTAACTTGGACAATCCATTCGTGTTTGTTGCTGTTTGACAGTGGTGTCTGCCTGCATGAAAAGCATATCCCAAGATGTTTAGGATAAATTTTGGATAGAAAAGGACCACCTTTTATAGAAGAGCATTCAAATTGGACTAAAATACAACATGGAGGGATGTGTGCTGAATATGGATAGAATTGGTAATAAGGTTTAATTAGAGGAGAGGGTTTAGAAATCAGTGAAAGCAGGAGAATCTTCGTCTTGACGTTGTCATGGTTGCAGATGACAATGTTCAAGATCATGACTGGTTCTTGTACCACAGGGTAAGATAAAATTAGTTTACTTTTAGTTAGTTTATTTTGGAAAGGCATAATTTCAGCTCTTAACAGATGAGAGTTCAGAATCTTCCAGTGTTTTTCTCTGGTGCTGAAACCTTCAGATGTCTGAGCTCGAGTCCCTGTGCAGGTCATAATCAACAGTGCAAGTGAAAAATATGCTGATTGAAAAAGAAATGTAAGAAGGAAAGGGTGATGAAATGAGTGTAAAGAGTGGGGGACCTGCTGCAGGAGGGATGAAGAGGGAGAGCCTCTGCCTTACTGTTCCTCGCTGTTGTGAAAGCATTAGCCAGACCATGCTATTATTTATTATTGATTATTTTTCTCTACTTTCATTAGCAGACAAGTCAGATATCAGCCATGTTGCTTCCTAAAAATCACTCATCATTCTGTAATATCTGGGTCAGATATTACCCTGACTAACCCCGGTTAGTGTTTCGACCATGTTTTCAGCACGAATATATTTCCTCCATCAAAGCTTTCTCTACTCTAAAATCAATAATGTCTGCCAGTCATCTGGTGTTTGATGAAGAATGGCTTGTGTCTGTGCAGTAGCAGGCAGGAAGTGCTGACCAAAAAGACTGGAATTTCTCCTCCTTTTCCTCCACCTTCATCACGTGAGTCTGACTGGCTGACAGCAGAGATAATCACAGAGGAAACAGGTTGTCAGCACAACTGTGACAAAATGAGTATGAAAGCTATCACAGAAACAATGAGAGAACTTTTTTCAGTGTCTTGATTAAAAAATTAAAATTAGTACTATGTATTAGATCTGTTCACTAGGATTTGAAACTTAGTGCTTAAAATGTATTTCTTTAAGTATTCTACAGTTCTGTCACTTGTCCTCAACTATGACCTCCTTAAACTCTTAATTCCACAGCAAAAGGTGTTTGAAGTATAAATAAGGAGGTTTTATGGTTGCTTCATTTCAAACAGTGGTAAAACAACTCTTCAGTCAGAGATTAGGGCTATAAATATACCCATAAGACTTAATACAGGTTTGTGGTCTTTTGTTAACAAGGATACCATGTATGGCTTATTTAATTTGAGCAGCCACAGTTTAGGATACTCACCACATGCTTCTTTCCAGGCATCCTTAGCACCATTTAACAATACTTTAGGCCTAAGGCTGTATTAGCAACACTCCTGCTCACTATTATTGTTCAAGCGTAGTGATGTTAAGTACTTGTACTGTTATTTTCTCAGTTAGTTTTGTGTGAACATGCTTTTTTTTTCTAAGATGAATCGTTACCAACTGACCAAGACTGAACTGCATTTTTTTCAGTTTGATGTGTGGTAGTGTGTACTTGTATTCCTGTGTTTACTGATCTGAGCTGACAGACTTGTCACCGTATTCTCTGTCATATGATAATAATGAGTTTTGAGTTTGTTGAGTGTAAGAGAGGTAAAGTGATGTTAAGGGGCTTACTCAATCTGAAAACAAGTTGCTATGTCGAGGTTTAAAGTTGTAGGCTACATTCAAACTAAAATGTTGTGCTTTTAAAAGGTTTTTTTTTTTTTTTTTTTTTTTTTTAAAAAAAAAAAACAAAAAAAATCCACACCCACATTAGCATTTCAACTCTGTGTCAGAATCAATTTCATTCACATTAAACTGCAGCTAGAGATGTCGCCAGGAAAAAAAAAAGCATGTCTTTGCTGTGAGATGACATGTTGATGTGGTGGAGCAGCAGCAGGAACAGAGTGGTGTTACTGTCTTTTATTATTCCTTTTGTTATTATTATTGTCTTATTATTGGTACTTAGATTTATTCTTGTTATTTAGCTACATGTGAGGCTTTAATGACTCCTCCTTACTTGTTTGTGCTGTTCGCTCCATGACCATAAAAAGCTAAAACCCGTTTAAATGGCATGACATTGAAGAGTAAAATTCTGACACTAATATGAGAGTAGAAGCTTGTTTTTCAAAGAAAACCCAATAAACATCTATCTTGATGGACACACAGTCTTGTAGCAAAACGATAGGTGCTGCATCTATGTTGATGTTAGATTGCAAACTGCCTATTATCAACATGTGTGTTTGTTTGCAACTCCATGTGATGGTTGTGCTTGTGTTCGGGATGTTACCTTCAAAATAAGAGCGTAGTATCAGTACTTATGACCATAATTTGTGACCATAGGCTTGATTACTTCATGCTCCATGGCAATGGATGGGTGATGTTTGGAGTGGAGGGTGGGGATGAACATGAACACTGCAGACCAGCCGCTAAGCAAAACTTGGGAATTCAGCTTGAATCCAGGACACTGCAGGTCCTTTGTTCAAATTTGTGTCTGGGATATTCCTGACCAGGGGCTGTGTTTCTGCGGAGAAGAAAAATGTTAAATGAATCCATTAGGTGTTTGCCAGATTAGCTTGTGTAGTGTTTGTAGCATTGCTCACTTCAGTGTCAGTGTGGATAGTACTGAAATAAGCCCCTGTAGTTTAAAAGGTTTGGGACAAGTCCAGACTCCTCCTGAGGGAAGGGAACAGGAGAAGCCCTGTTTGTGACTGCTGACTGACCAGAATCAGTCTCTCTCCCTGATCTGCCTCTGTCTTTCTTTTTTCCCTCAGTGACAGCACCATCACGTCTCAGCTGCAGTATTGACCGATGATTGGACTGTGACTTTGGGTTTAACAGATGGCTGTGAGCAGTGTCTGAGGACGCCACTGGGAGTTCTCCAATTGCAAACATGAATGGTGAGACCACTGTTTTTTGTGTGTGTAAAGGAGCGTGTGTGTTTGTGTGTGAGAGAGAGAGAGAGGCAGACCTGCTGAGGCTAACACAGTGCCAGTTCTTTTACAGTCCAAGTTTTCATGTTTGCATTTTACACAGTGTTTTAGTAATTTGCCTCTTCTTGTTTCTTGTTAATTTGAGGTTCTATCTTCTGTCGTTGTTTTGTTGTTGTACTCTGGGGTCAAAGGACCGAATTTATTTTGTATTTTGAAACCAATGTTGTTAATGTTTCAGTTACAGCTCTAAAGTCACACTAAGTCTTAAGTTTTTATAATAAATCTTATTCTCTGCTGAAGTACCATGGAAGGTTTAGTCAACCTCAGATCTGTAAATACTAATGAAAGATGTGAGCTTGTTTTGCCCTCCCACAACACCAAGTTTCATTATCATTTTGTCAATATGAGTACATTCCCACCACTGACACTGGGCTCAGGGTGCTCTCTTATTTCATCTATGTGTATGCGTCAGCCTCATCTGTGTTCCCATCTGTTAGTTTCATAAAATATTTTTTATTTTATTTATTTTTACTGTTTTATAATGATGGGAACAGTAGGCTTGTTTGACTTTCTCAGATTTAGGTTCTTTCTGCAAGTGTCTTATGTCAATTTATTCTGACAAAACATTTTGGAGCTCATACCTCATAACTGATACAAAGGCTAATGTAAAAGGACTTGATTTTCAGCAAAATACAGTATGTTAAAGCTGCTTGAAAAGCTACTGAAGCCACTTCACCTCAATGACTTTTGTCTGAAGAATCAAATTTATTTTAATTTTTAGGTGGTCCAAGTATCTGGGCAATATCTCCAGAAGAGAGGACCAAACATGACCAAAAGTTTGACACTTTGTCCCCATCAATGGGCTGCGTGTCAGGTACAAACAAATACCCTTGTACTTATATTACCTTTACTGTAAAAATATATGAAATACATTCATTGTTTACAAGCTTAAGTGATAAAGGGTATTTTGATTGCAGCAGATTTTTATTGTTAGTTTTCATTATCTTTTTCTCTCTCTCTTGTCTCTCTTCTTCAGGAGAACAAGCCAGGAAGTTTTTCCTCCAGTCAGGGCTGCCTGCCTCAGTGTTGGCTGAGATATGGTGAGAAGCCCATGTTCAATCTCAAATACAGGAACATTGTCTTAGTCATGGGTTCTCTGGAAGATTTCATTGAAATCAAGTTCAGAACAGATTCTTCACAATGTTGCCTGTATATTTTTTTCCTTCTGTCTCTTAGGGCTCTGGCTGACATTAATAACGATGGGAAGATGGACAGGTTGGAGTTTTCCATTGCTATGAAGCTAATAAAGCTAAAACTCCAGGGCACACCACTTCCCTCGGCGCTGCCAATCATCATGAGGCAGCCTCCGGTGCCTGCTCCCAACCTTAATAACCTCAGCTCATCCATGTCCAACGCTGCCTATGGTATAATGTGTTTGTTGATATAAAACTGTACACTGTGTGTAAATTTTGAGAATTTTTAAGTGTGCCTTTTTCTTCAATGTTTAAAAGAATTTGCATAAAATGTAAGACAAAAAAACATGCACATGTATTGGATCCTGCTTCATTACAATTGCTGTATTGATGTGTGTTCATCCTAGGTATTGGTCCTATGATGATGCTCGGAACAAATCTTCAGACGTTAACTCCTGTCTCCATGGCAGCCCCTGGACTTTCATCTTTGACACCAATGACAGGCCTCACCCCTATGGTTCCTACAGCAACAGGACTGAACCCACTAATAGTTTCAGCCTCAACTAGGCCCCTGATGCCCACTGTTGGAAACACTGCACTGTCAAATGGCACCATGGGAATTCTCCAGCCAATTCCCACTGGATCTTTGGTTCCTGGTAGTTATGATTATCATTACTATCCTTTTGCTCTTTTATTTCATCCCATGTTAATATCTATCAATCAGTACTCTGAAAGTAAAATGACCAGAGCCATATAGTAACCCTAACTCTTAAGTACTTTTGTCACAGTGCTCGGCTCTCAGTTTTCAGCATTTCCACTGAGAACTGATGTAGAATAAATATTAAACAAATCATAGTTCACTTTGTTTAGTGTAGGGAAAGGAAAAAAATCCCTTGCTGCTGTGTCAGAGTCGCAGGGCCAAAAACAGTTTACAGGCACAGAGCAGTAAAGGAAGGAAGTGTGATTCAGCTGCATTTACTCAAAGTCTGGCAGTGAAGCAGCTTCCGTCAGGGTTGCTGCTGAGGTGTACGTATTTTTATTTGTGCTTCACAATGTAACTGCACTGAAACAATCAAAAATGACATTTTCCTTTGTCAGATTTTTATACATGCATACATACATGCATATATATATATATATATATATAATAGTGATATAATGTTTAGCAGTCAATCATCTGTAGCAATTATTTTGTAGAAGTGAGTATTCTGGCAAGAAAAGCTGCTTCACTGTCTAACACAAAAATAGCACTCAAGGAACCTCATTCAGTGTTACCGATTTGCTGTAAACTGAGGACAGTAATTTTCATCATTGCTCAACGCCTCTCCCTCATATCTTCCTCATATTATGAAAATGCAACATGGAGTCAAAGACAGTGAAGTGCTTGCATGAACAACAACAATGTAGACAGTCTGACCCGAATAGTCCACACATTGTACTGAATATTCATTGTGTTTCTGTGTTTACGGAACTCAATTTTCCATTTAACAGATGTTATGAACTATGGTGGGGGTTAAACATAAAAGAGAAACAGATTATTTCATATTTCTGAAGCTTTGAGGAGAAAAGGAATGACACCTGATCCTGTTTTGGGTCTGGTGTCTCTGTCTCATCTGCATACACACTCCCTTCCTGTCCTTGAAGGTTATGGCAGCGATTGGATCATAGTGCAGTAATGACCCTCTATGGCCCTTATCTCTTATTCTAAAGATGGTTAAAACATTGAAGGAAAGGAAGTTGTCACATGTTACGTTGTCAGGTATTTGAATAAAATGCCCCTAAAATGTCGCAAAGTAATGGATATCTATGTGCACTTCAGGCCAACCTCTTTCTGCAACTTCTTACTCCTCTCCGCTTGGACTCCCCTCTTCTGCTGGTACAAATATGACCTCATCACTGCTGGACCTGGGATCTGGCAGGTAAGACACACACAGAATTCGTTAGGGAGGGAGTTACAGGTTTTGCATATTGACTGGCTCATTTGCACTTTTAGCTTAAAAGTGTGCAAAAACACTTTGGACACATTTGTGATGTTAGGTGCCTTC
Source organism: Zenarchopterus dispar (assembly GCA_028564865.1). Classification (NCBI taxonomy): domain Eukaryota; kingdom Metazoa; phylum Chordata; class Actinopteri; order Beloniformes; family Zenarchopteridae; genus Zenarchopterus; species Zenarchopterus dispar. The sequence goes on from JAOWBL010066640.1 coordinate 40,543, forward strand.
CTTCTTTCAGCTCTGCGTCATCATCTCCATCAATGATGTCCCCCATGGGTGCTCCTCTCAGTGATTGGGCAGTGCCTCAGGCCTCTAGACTGAAATACAGACAGCTGTTCAACAGCTTGGATAAACAAATGACTGGCCACCTAACTGGTATGACGTGTTTGTATCTGTATACACAGTGTGTAGGCCATAGAAAACAGCAATGGGTGAAATACAGGTGTGGAAGGTCGTGCTCAACAGTGGTTTCACAACAGTCACCATGCTCTATTGTGTGTTTGAGCTAACTAAGGCTTGTGAGCAAAGCATTAGGTAACTCGAGGGATGCCGTGGCTTTACTTGTGGGTGTGTTCACAGGGATGGTTTCACGATACACACACACACAGTCAGACATGCTTTTGACTCTTGTTCTGCAGGCCCTGCCAAGCTAGTTCTCTTGAATGAGCCACGATTTAGTGAAATGACAGCATACAGTACATACAAAAGCTCTGTCACTCATTCACTCCCACAGCATTTGCAGATGATTTACTGACTAATGGTCAGTTAGACCTAGGTCTATTATTAGATCATAAGGAGTGTAAACTTTTGTGAGGAACCAAAATGACATGAATTGAAAGAATCTTGAGTGAGAATAGAATTGGCACTTGGGGCAGTTGAGCCTTAATAACACCTCAATAAATTGATATTTATGCCTCTAATGAGACTAAAAAATGTTATTTCACTTAAGTGATCATTTGGATAGGCTGATAACAAAATGAAATCATTGTAACTTTGTGATTGCACAATAAAGTGTATAAAAATAACTGGTTTTACAGGAATCTCGTTTAGTTACTGCCAACTTTTTATAAGTCTGTACAAGTGGACTATTGAATATCACACAAACTACTATCAGTAGACACAAAAGGAGAATTCATGGCCTCTGCTTCCATAGAACTGGATCAATATTTAGATATTTATGACAAAATAGGAAGGTGGTGGCAACTGTAAGACGATTCCTATTCAAACTGTAAACGAAACGTCTGTTCTCTCTCAAAACCGCCTTGATTCACATTATGTTGGTTCCTTTTAAAGGTCTACAGTCCTTATCTTCTAATATTAGACCTAGGGTTGTTTTAAATCTGTAATGTTCCCATAAGTACACTGTGGTGATGCATAAAACTAATGTCCAACTGGCACATTTAATTTAAAATCAGTACTTGCTGTACCGGGCCTCCTACACAATCACCCTTCATCTCTTTTTTTCCAGTCAGCTCACTCGCACATCTGTGTCAGAACCGCTTTGTCATTTGTCACTCTTTTTTTTTTTTTTTTTTTTTTTGTAGGTCAGCAGGTGAGAAGTGCCATGGCAACCACGATGCTGACACAGACACAGCTGGCTTCCATTTGGTGAGAATTGGTGTCTGTACATGTTATATGATTTTACAAAATCCAAAGTCAGCCTCTCGATCTACGAGTAAGAAACTTTGTACCGTTAGAATTGGTATGACAAAAATACTTTATCAAGGAAATATTTGCAAAGAAGTCAGCGCTATTCTTAATATCCATTACCAGTGAAAACAGTACTGTAATTTTAGAAACCCATTTTCCAGGAAAACTGGACGTTTTTAAAAATGGGATGAAACTTAAATCTGTAATTTTTTGATTTGTTTTTCACTTTTACAGAACAGATACAAGTACAAAGCAAACTGTTTATAGGGTACTCGCTGACCAGTTTAATTTTATTTAAATTAAACAAGTCTAGAATGTAGATGTGAGATCTTTTTTTTTTTTTTAACAAAAAAAAAAATTATAAGTTTAAAAACAATGCAGACTCAGTTACATTTGAGAAAACTTAGTGTTTTATAGAAATGGGATTTTAAATTTACAAATGATTTCTTTGTTATAGAATTTATCTTTTCCCATAAATGGGCAAATTGAAGGATCTGGAAACCCCTTCCAAGTATTGTGTATTATATTTTACAGTATACAATTAAATCCTTTCATGATCTCAACCACTGAACGATGAATTTGTGCTGCTGCACAACATTTTCTATAGTGTAACCTAAACGCTACATACTAGAAATGAGTGCTTCTGCTAGTGTTAGTTTTCACTGAAGAAATGTACTGATCCATAATGTCCCTGTAGGTTTTGCATCAGCCTGTAGCCTAAACATGTTCAAGTAGACTAGAATAGGAATAACATAAATAACATGAAATGGAATATTAATTCAATGAGGGTTGAACATGAAATACTTTTAAGGTGCAAAAAGAAAGAGAATTTCTAATATCTACCTCCATCTCCCACAGGACTTTGGCTGATGTTGACAAAGATGGCAAGCTGAAAGCAGAAGAATTTATTCTGGCGATGCATCTTGTGGACATGGCAAAGTGTGGACAACCACTGCCTCTTACACTGCCAGCTGAGTTGATGCCACCCTCACAAAAGTATGTTTTACAGAGTTAAAACAGTTTTAGCCGCCCTTTGTAGTTTTAGCCATCCCTTGGATTTAAATGTTCTTAATATGCTACCTGCCTTAAACAATTATTATATTTATTTATTTATATGTATTTAGTTGGTATTTTATCATTGTTTTGCATTGGTTATTCAGTGTAGTTCTTTTAAAACTGTATTGCAGGAGTGCAGTGAATGGCTCCAGCTCTTCTTACTATGCAGCACTGACTGATGATCTGGACATAGAACCTCCACAGAAAGCAAAAAGCAACTGTAAGTACTGTCTTTATCAGCCCTACACACAGAACGTAGCCTTGTTAAAACTGCTGCTTTATGCACAACCAGTCAATTAGCACAATTAGACGCCACACTTGTGCAATTGTTGTTTATTGTTGTAAAAATATAATGCCATGAGCAGATTACATGTATGTTAATGTTGGAAAGCCTTTAAACCCCATGAATGTTAAATTGCAATTTTATTTAGATTCATCAGTATTTCTTAGTGGCAGTTCATTCATTTATCATCCTTTTGAAACAAAAACAGAAGCAATCAGTATTTTAACAACTGATATTCAACATTAAATTTGGAGAGAACATTAACACTGAAACTTTTACTTTTTCTGTAATTAGTGTCATTTGAGGATAAATTCAAAGCAAATCTGGAGCGAGGGAATGCTGAGCTGGAGAAAAGACGACAGGTTCTGCAGGAGGCAGAGAGGAGGGAGCAGGAGCGGCGTGCTCAGAAGCAGAAGGAAGAGCGTGAGAGGAAGGAGAGGGAGGCCTGGGAGGCTGAGGAGAGGAGGAGGAAAGAGGAAGAGAGGAGGCTGGAGCGACAGAGGGAGCTGGAGAGACAGAAAGAGGAGGAGAGACAGAGGGAAATAGAGAGAAAAGAGGTGAGGTAGATGTGTTACAGCTGTGTAATAATGTGTAGGTTCACTGCACTTTATTGTGTTGCCACTGCTGAGAGAGGTTTTATACTTATCCATGTACATTTAACTCAGTTTGTACCTCTTCTGTGGCCATGTTCATTCCAGGCTGCACAGCGGGAGCTTGAACGTCAGAGAAAAGAGGAATTTGAGAGGAGGAGACGAGGAGAGCTACAGATTCAGAAAGAGCATGAGCAGGATGAAATTATCAAACTCAAGGCTAAGAAGAGGAGTCTAGAAATGGAGTTGGAGGCAGTGGTGAGTGTTGAAGGGCCAGTTTTCACTCTAGTATGACTTACACAGAAGACACTAATTTTGTTTGATCAGATTCATGCAGGCATAAAGATCATTTCTCCTTTCTCTGTTCTTCTGTCTGCTTCAGGGTAACAAACATCGTCAGATATCAGATCGACTGCGTGATATTCACAACAAGAAAAAGGTTCAGGAGACCGAACTGGATCTGAACACTCAAAGGAAAAAAATGTGTCAACAGGACATTGGCAGTCTGCAAAAACAGCTAGAGGTCTGTACCTTTGACTTAATGTGTTTTTCTGCATTTAACTTTGGCAATTCTTTACTGTGGAAACATGCTTTAGTCATTTATTGAGAGGGTGTATTTTCTAAATGTTTTTTCTCCTCTAATTATGCATTTCTTGTTTGGATTTCCTGTTGGTCAGGATTTCCAGAGGAAGCTGTCCCAGCTGACCCCTGAGCAGAAGAGACTGGCAGAGAAACTCAGAATCATGGCTATGAATAACATGTCAGGTTAGTACTGAGAAAAGAGTGGATATGAGGCTCACATCAGCATTCATGAATAAATGAAAATCAAAAATTAATTAACAAGTAAAGTTTTGATAATTAAATAGATTTTAAATTAATAGAATTTGAAAAGAATCATATGATATAAGCAATGACACAGAAGTAATTTGTATTTAATCTGTTTGTAGTGTCAACCATGTCCACCCTGAAGGCAAGTGTTGCAGAGAAGAAAGGGACATGTATGAAACTGCGAGAGCAGATGGAGGCTCTGGAAAAAGAGAACGCTGCCAAACTAGCGGAGATGGATCAGTATAATAAAGATATGCAGGTAGGGATTGAATGCAAGCACTGCATTTTTGGAGAATATTGGCATGGCACCAGCTGTCACAATAGCTAACACAGAAATTCATTTCAAGCCCACATTTGTCCAGGAATTACACATCCTTTAAAATTCAAACTTGTCTCGGACAACAACTATTGTTAAGTCCTCATTTCAACATCATGGGTTTCAGGAATGTTTAGAAGAACTGTTCAGAGGTGTGGTTTATTACTCCATCTATATTTGAAGAGACCTGTTTTTATCTCTGTACATATTTTTGCTCACAGCTGACAGCAGCAGTAGGTCTTGCGTTTCTGCTCATACACATTAATATCAGAAACCAAGCTTATAAACTGGGTTTCTACCTAACAATGCATTTTGATGGTTTGCTTTTCAGTTATGTGAGGTGTGTTAAGTTACATAACATGTCACTGACAGAAGTTTCGACCAACAGTTGCTTGTTGTTTCAATTCTTTCTTCCTCTCAAACTAAACTTGACACTTCTGAACCTATTGTTTGCCCAATATTAAATCAGTGTCCTTGTACTTGAACACAAATAACTTCATACTTACTGCAGCTTCTTGGCCCTTGAGGCCATTTTTTCCCTTTCCCCCTCCTTCCTTCCCATGATTCTACCTCTACACATATTTCACTCTTTTGTTATTTTAACCATTATTCCCCTCCACTGCACTTGACTTCCTTTTAAAACTTTCTCATCCATCGTACACTGGATCCCTTGCCTCTCTCAACCCCCTCCCTCCCATATTCCCTGTCCCCTACTTTACAGTATGTGGGTGCTGAGGACTCAATGCTTCAGGCTGTCTTCTGTCTGCTGGCCTGCCTCCGTAACCTCTTCTACCTACTAAAGGTTTTTGCTTTAGGACTCTTTTTTTTTTTTTTGGTTATTTTCTTCCTTTTTCATTTGCCTACTGAGGTCTTTCTAAATTTTTGTAACTTTTTAATTTTTGTATTTCTTTTTTTCTTTCTGTTTCTCCTGCACCTTCTTCAAACTGCATAATATTGGCTGATATTTGTTTGCATGGAGGTTTTTTTGTTTTGTTTTTGATTTTTTTTAAACATGTAATTGTGACTGTTGCATCTATCTGATCATGTTTTCTTTAAGTCGTATGGTGTTCTTTAGCCTTGCTAGAGAATGTATATTTGTCTTATGTATAATCAGGAACTGAGAGAAAGCCAGAGAAAGCAGCAGGCGGCACTTGACAAACTCAGGAGCATCAAAGAGGAGAAGCGGCGTGAGCTGATCCAAAGGAAGGAGCAGGAAGAGGAGAGGAGGAGGAGGGAAGAAGAGAGGAAACAACAGGAGGAGGAAAGGAGGCGAAAGGAAGAAGAAGAAAATCAGCGGTACTGAGTTCCACATCTTTGTTTTTTTAATGACATGGTTTTTGGTTGTTTTTTTTGTTTTTTTTAGCAATGAAAATGACTAAATTAATTATGCAAGAAAACAAAACTAAAAGAATTTAATGGTGTACAGCTTTTTTTTAAAGTAACGTCAGTAATCGTTGCACTCACAGGCGTATTAAGATGGAGAAAGAGCGTCAATGGCAGGAAAAGCTGAGAAGAGATGAAGAAGAGCGTCAGAGGAGGCTTCAGGAGGAAAGAGAAGCCAAACAGAGAGAGGAAGAAGAGCGAGAAAGACAGGCTCTCATCCAAGCTGCCAAGGAGGAGGCCGAACGAGAGCTCAGAGCAAAGGAGGCGGCTGAGCGGAAGAGAAGGGAAGAAGAGGAAAGGAAGAAAAGAGAAGAGGAGGAGCGCCAGAGGCAAGCGGAGAGACGGAGGCAGGAGGAGGAGAGGAGAAAACTGGAGGAAGAGAGGAGGCAGCTAGAGGAAGAGAGGAGGAAACTGGAGGAAGAGAGGAGGCAAGAGGAGAGGAGAAGGAAGGAAGAGGAGGACCGGCGCAGAAGGGAGGAGGAAAGGAAAAGGTTAGAGGAGAAGAGGCGAGAGGAGGAGCACAGAAGGGAAAGGGAGGAGGAAGAGAGGAGACGACAGAGGGCAGCTGAAGCAGCCCTCCGAGATGCAGAGGAAAGGAGGAAGCGAGAGGAGGAGGAGAGAAAGAGGAAACAGGAGCAGGAAAGAAGAAAGAAGGAGGAGGAGGACAGGAAGAAGCGGGAAGAAGAGAGGAAAAGGCTTCAGCAACAGCAGGAGGAGAAGAAAAGGGCAGATGAGGAAAGAAAGAGAAAGGAGGAGGAAGAAGAGAGGAGAAAAGCTGAAGAGGAGAGAAAGAGGAAGGAAGAAGCTCCTCGTCAACAGCAGCCAAATGGCGGGAAACTGGATATTCAGGATAAGATCTCAGCTCTGCTGAGAGGGCTGGAGGAGAGGAAGGGTAAGTTGCATAGTCAGCACACATCTTTAAAAATTTTCTTTTGAGCTCTAGTGGGCTTTATTGAAAGTTACACGAGGACGGTAGATTCACTATATGGTGCGCCTGCTCAGCCAAGTGAGCTATCCAGCACACCGACACTTTCAAATTTTTCTGTACATCTCAGTGGTGTCTACAGCAGTTTAGTGTTGATTACAAAGCTGGAAGTTCTCTGTCACTACAAGGGATTTCCATCAGTTGGTCTCCAGGAAAGACACATTTGAGATCAATACATCCAATGAGAAATTAATGGGCAGCTGGGGAACTCTGTTTCACTACCAGATGATATTACTGTAGTTGTGTGCTTTAACTGATCATTAGCCTGTTGCTTCAGATGAATAAATATTTATATAACAAGCTATCTTCAGGGGATGTCTTCACATTTGTAGGCTAACGGAGTGGGCTACTCTTTGTTTCTGTCTGTACACTATGATGTTTTTATTATTGTGGAGCCTTTAATGAATGTCAGATGCCCATTAATGTGCCTGCCACTAATAGTAAGGCTAGACAACGTAGTTTGTGTCACTTTTTAACTGTCTCAACTAACATTGTACTTAAATTAACTGAACCAGCGTATTTCCCATGTAATTTGATTTATCCAGCATTTGTGTCCAGCTGCTATTGTGGAGCTTCAGCTCAGCCAAACATAGAATTCAGCAAAAAATACTTTTTTTTTTTTTTTTTTTTAAATGGAACATGTAATTAAATGGTGAAGTTTGGCTAAAAGTATCTGTGTGTAGGTTTAAACCAAAATGATGCAGGGCAGCACTGTAACATGATCTTGAAATGTTTCCACCACAGAACGAGTACTGTGAAAAGGTAGACAGTGAACAGTTTAGGATTTGGCCTGAAAATTAAAATTCACTTAAAAGATTTTTATTTTTAATTTTTTTTTTTAAATTTCACCCCTGTTGTTTAAAACTCAAGTTTGATTCAATTTATGATCCTCGTGTGCCGCTTTAGGTGGACAACCAAAGGCCACACAGCACAGGAAGTCAGCTTCTCTCACATCCTTCAAAGCGCTTTATCCTTTCACTGCCCGAAACAATGAAGAACTCAGCTTCAATGCAGATGATATCATTGAGGTAAGAATGTCTTTATGTCCTCTCTCCAAAATGTCAGACCATTTATTCTTGTTCAGATCATGCCTGCCTCTGGTCTTCTAGTTTTGACTTTCTTCTTCATTATGTGAAAACCATTATGTCTTCTTAGTCAAATCTTTGCGTGTCTTTATCAGGTTGATGAGACCACAGAACGAGAGCAAGGCTGGCTGTATGGCAGCAAAGAGGGGAAGATGGGCTGGTTCCCAGAGAGTTACGTCGAGAGAGCTGTCCAGTCAGACACAGCTAATAATACTGCTGCAGCTTCCTCTAGAATACCGCTCCAGTCACAGCTTTCCAACGCTCTGGAAGCTGCCAAGGTAGCAGGGACAAAGTCGGCCTTCACACCCACACACTCTCCAAACCCTGCTCCCTCTGAGACACATGGACAGGTGAGGCCTTTACTGAGCAGTTGCTGCTTCTTACTTACTCAAGTCTGATTGTTGTCTAAACAAACCAGCATTGACATTTTCAGTGTGCCGTGGTCCTTGTCTAAGCAGGTGGTGGGTAACCTGAGGGCTCAGGCTCTTGTTTCCTGGACCGCAAAGACGGGCAGCCATCTGAACTTCAATAAGGACGATGTCATCCAAGTGCTGGAGCAGCAGGAGAACTGGTGGCTTGGAGAGCTTAATGGGGAACGAGGGTGGTTCCCCAAGTCATATGTGACCCTTCTTGGAGAAGAGGAGAGTGCGGAGTAAGTACTCATGCCCATGTATTTGTTCCCTCTAACAAAACTAGAAGAAAGAGAAATTAGAAATTAGAATTAGCAACATTGTTAGGTGACTTCTCTTGAAAATTCCTTCTGGGAATTTTGCCAGTGAGGTCAAAAGTGAAACAGGCATTAAAAGTAAATTATTGATTTCTGTTGTCACTTAATACTATTACTAAACATAAACAACTGAACTGCTTCACATTTTACAACAGTTTCAACATCATTAACCATTTAAAAAATAATTTAAGCATTATAACAGTATACACTGATCAGGCATTACACTGAACCCACTGACAGCTGCAGAAGGTAACAACAGTTTATCTAATTACTCTCCTTGTTCTGTTGAGAAAACCTGCATCCTGGGAGTCGCGTGGATACGACTGTAGCCCTTCTCACACAGCAGTTGCTCCATAGTATGGCAAAAAAGAAGTCCTCATTAAGCTGCCACTGTTGGTAGTTCACATAGATCAAACAAAGACAAGTCAGGGCAGCATCACTGCATGTTTACACACTTCATGCTAGCTTTGCATAATCATTTAAGTAACCAGTTCCACCATGCTGAGTCACTCATACACACAGCCATTCTCTGGCCCCATGACTACCTCCTATCCAATTCAGAGGTGTAGCAGTGGAGGATCAACTTCAACACCCCCACTCGCCACCCCCATTTCAGTCTCTGTACTTACACATATGACACTGATGTACAATAGAAGCACATCAGTCCCACCTTGAACAAGCTATGTGGCCAACCAAAAAATTTTCCCCTAACAGTAAAATACTTAGAAAGGTCTCAAACAACACAACAGAGTCCCTCACATACAACAATTTCAAGGCAGAACTTACAACCCAAAATGCAGTGCATTTTCGTTGTGGCACTGTTCCAGTTTTAACTTTTGGTAGGCTGTAGCAAAGGTGAAACGAAGAGGAACTGAGCTCTATATAGAAAGGGTAAGCAGTCATATTCGATGCACATCGATGTTGCATCTGGTGCAGAACACCAGCTGACTACATTTTTTATAGTGTTTTTTTTACAACCCTTAACCACATGTTTTTTAGGGTTTATCAATTCACTTGAAGGTGCAGTTCACAGCTTGTGGCGTTATGCATGTTTTTGAAATACATGAGTATATGCAGTACTTCACAGTGTAATTCAAACTAGTGGTTTAACACAACTGTAACAAAAGCAATCCTGAGGGCAAAGCTCTTGTTTGACCAGTCAATCAAGTGCAAGTTTTGGCCTTCATCTGCATTCATGAGGTTTGGCACTCAACCAAAGTAAAGAGATGAAAGGTTTGAAGAGCCCAGATCAGAATCCCTATTTCCTGATAATTAAGATAGTTTACTGTAGAACAGCATACATTTCTCAGCAGGAGTTACAGGACTAGTCTGAGTGTCATTTTGACTTTGCTGCTTATCATTGTGATCTTTAAAAGTTGGATAGGTTGATGACAAACTGAATTTTTGAATCAAATGCAGTAATATAAACCATCTGTGTTCACAGCTTGAAAAGCTCATCTGTTGATGGCCCAGACTCCAGTGACAGCCTTCAGTTTGAAGGTGCAGTAAAACCAAAACAATATCAACTCAAGCAAATTATCCAAAGTATCAGCAAAAACAAAAATTCCCATGTATTGAGATTTCTGATATGACTTAATGGACATGAATGAGACGTGTTGGGGGTCAGAACTTTTATTCTACAGCCAGTCCATTTAAAGACTTTGACTTATCTAACGGTGGTCTATTGTTTTCCCTCCCAGAGTATGTAGCCTTGTACACGTATGAGTCTCCAGAGGCTACTGATCTGACCTTTAGAGAGGGGGACGTGATACTGGTGAGCAAGAGAGAAGGAGAGTGGTGGAATGGCTCAATAGGAGACCACACAGGCCTCTTCCCCAGCAACTATGTGAAACCTAAAGAGACAGATGTAAGGACACTCAACATACACTAACGCACAGAAGACAGACTTTTCTGATATAACACGGTTTTCAATTAGCCATTTTGTTGTCATTTGGAATTTAGTTTGTGATGATGTGAGAGAGCACATAATCAGTAACATGTGCAGTCATTTGTGTGTCAGTTAAGACGTACTGAAAATTTTAATGAACTTGTTAACCAGTTGTTTTTTTTCTTTCCCTAGACATCAAGTGTATCTGGAAAGAAAAAGCCAGGTGAGGTGTTTTCTGACATTTTCAGGCATTGTGAAAAAATTACGTTGCATTCAAACAGTTGAGACTGATTAATTAATTTATTGATTGATTTTTGGAAGTATTCTTGAATTAGAAAATATTTTATCCTCTTTCAAAAAGAACCTACTAATGAAGATGGCATACTTGACTTATAACCCATACAAAATGTATAATTTTCAATAACTGAACAAAAATGACATTTCAGTAAAAGTAATTGTGACTTTGACACTAGCTACAAGTTTAGCTGATTTTCAAATCACCCCACCAGAATTAAGAAAGGCACATTACCTGGCCATTCTTTTAACCCTTCATTTCTTGATTATTTACCACTCTTTGGTGGTGGACTTACTGGTTTGTCTGATTAGCATCCTGTTCATTTAATTTTCAGTTCAGCTTCAACTTTCAGATATCTGGCCGCTCTTTGTCTTCAGACGTTTTACAGTTACTTTGTCCAAAATTCACAGCAACTCTCTGAGGCGTTTAATGAACCCCAAATCATTTCTGCCATTGTGCTTCAGAACTAGCTTAAGGCTGTTTTATGAAAATCCTCCTTTGTTTTGCACCAACTATGTTTGGTTTGTGTGTGTGGACAGTACATTTCCTATAATTTTATTGAATCGACCACATTATTCCTGAAGATCTGACCTTTTGTTTCATCTTCAGGAGAACAACAATAGTTTTGTTCTAATATCATTTTTCCTTCAGTCCTCTCTGCAGGTAAAATCAGTACAGTCTCTTAGTTGAAGTATTGTCTACTCTTTGGGTCCTTTGTGGTCCTTTGGCGACAGCTACAGTTGCAAGAATTGGCTGCAGATCTTTAAAGTTTTGGGTTCTTTGAGATTTGTTTTTGTATGAAATAGTCTGCTCTCATGCAGAATTTGATAGGGCACCTACTTATGGACAAATTACCAGTTGTAAAATGAGATAAAAATTCAGGTCAAATAATTCTTAGATCTTATAGATTTCATGTCTCACTCACAGGCATCTGACATTTTTGGGGGGTCTTTGAGTTGTACCTTGAATGATAGTCTGAAGGGCCTTGACATAGTTTAATAAAACCAATTCCACCAAGTAAGGTGGATCTAATCAATAGTACCAAACATTTTAGTTTGTTTCTATCCGAGTTATGAGTTTGAAGGAATGATAAATTAGTTTTTCCCCCTAAATGTTTTATTACATTCATTTAAATTATACAAATAAACAAAATGTAAGTTTAATACATTATTATTATTATTTAAGTGAATCATCTTTATCAATAGTGTTTTATTGTTTGGGTATGTCAACTGTTTTTTGTGAATGTACTTACTTTATTTTACTGGAGAAACATTCTTTGCTGGAGTTTCAGGTGATTCTAATTTATTATTTTGTGTTTTTACAGAAATCGCTCAGGTGATTAGACCCTACTCCTCTTCTGGACCCGAGCAGCTGAATCTGGAAAACGGCCAGCTTATCCTCCTCCTTGGGAAGACTGCCTCCGGCTGGTGGCTTGGAGAACTTCAGGTCTGTGGTAAACTTTTATCCGGAGTGGTTTTACAAGCTTAGAAACCCTGTTAGCAGAGAAGCTATGTGAAACAGCTGTTTCTAACCTTTGTGTGACTATTTAAAACTAAACAATGTCTAGTATGAGATTTTTCATTGGTTTTGGATGTTTCCAGTTCAATAAAAGCAAAGTAATTCATTATCTTAGAACCCCTAAAAAATAATAATAATAATGAAAGTACTCAGATGGCATGGAAAGTGTAAAAAGAGAAATGTAAAAAGCTGTGATTCATTTTCTTTGGCTTTTGAAGTGTGGGAGACCCAAGTTATTTAATATTTTCTTGTCATAAACTTAATTTAATTCTTAAATATATTGTTCAGCTTTTCCTGTATTTCAAACACAAAAAATTTCACACTTTACGTTTTACCACTTAATAATGTTTCCATTCCACCTCACAATACTTAAGACGTTGAGGATGCCAAATGAGGATACGTTTGGAGTGAAATGAAGTACAAAAAATAAATATCTTGGCTTAGTGTCTGCAATGAAATCAGTCATTTTTAATTAGCATTTTCCATACCAACACAACTTTTTTTCTGCTTTGGGTTGTATGTGACCTTTTGATTACTTTTTATTCCTGGCAGCTCTCGTGGTAAAAAATTGGTGTCATGTCTAAGGAATAAACAATTCCTCGGACTGAGCTCATGACCGTCATCTGAACTGAAGATTTCTGGTGGAAAATTGTGTGTTCATTGATTTGGGGTAAATTATCTATCAGCATCCCTGCTGTCTGATGAAATCCTCATGTTTTCTGACTCTAGGCGCGTGGTAAGAAACGTCAGAAGGGCTGGTTCCCTGCCAGTCATGTTAAAATATTGGGATCCAACAGTGGCAAATCTACACCAGCGCCCCAATCAGGTAAAGTCCTGAAATTATGTAAATCTGAGGTGAAGTGAGGCAAAAGTTACTGCATAGGTAGAGCCCAGAGGGGATAAATAATAACACATGATGTGCTGTTGTAATTCAGTCTGTCAGGTGATCGCCATATATGACTACTCGGCTGCCAACCAGGACGAGATGAGTTTCTCTAAAGGGCAACTGATCAACGTTTTAGACAAGAGCAATCCAGACTGGTGGAAAGGAGAAGTCAATGGGGTCACAGGACTGTTTCCCACCAATTATGTTAAGATGACAACAGCGGACTGTGACCCCAGCCAGCAGTGTAAGTAAATATCGATAGACGTAAAAGGGAATATGCATGCTTGGACCAACAAGGAGTCTGTGTTACAAATATATGTAACTAACTAATCCTTATACTTCACTCACAAACCCAACTCCACATGCCATCACTGATTAGTTTATCATCATTACATCTCCCCATTTATTTAATTTGTCTTTCCACTCACCATGTTGCCATTTTTTGTGTGTTTTCACCCTTGGCACACCTTCCAAAAATCATTACTTCACCTTCCCTTTCTCTCATTCCTCTGCTTCTGTCTTTGTCCTTCTAGGGTGGTAGAAAGACTCTTCTTCTTCCTCCTCCTCCTCTCCTCTTCCTCCTCCTGGCCTCAGAGACCCACTATCACACTCTGCTCTAACGGGGCGGAGTGTGTGGACTCTGCCTACTAACTTCTTCCACTAAGAAACTGTTACATTGTGAGAGAAACAGACTGCAAACAGATGTTAGCAGAAAATAATAAGTAAAAAGAAGTTTCTTTATAGAAGAAATTGGGTCCTGCAACAACGTTACGGCTTTGTGTTGATTCTGTTAATTGTTACAGCCTTCTTGCCTTGTTCATTTATTAGATTCTTGTTTAGATTTTGAACTGATGATGCTGAATCCTAACAAAAGTGTGTGAGGCAGAGTGATAGTGGGTTACTCTGTGGCTTGTTCTTTTCTTTTCTTTTCTTTCTTTTTGAGCCACATATGTTTTTCTTCTTCTTTCTTTTTTGGAAGTCAGGTAACACAAAAGCTGCTTTATGTCCCCCCACACCCCAAAAAATGAGTATGTTATTAGATATCATGATTAGATTTTACATTCATAATCTTTGGCCTCTAAAGTAAAGATAGGCAGCATACTAACCCTTAATCCTGGGCATATTTTGAGGAAGTCTCCTAATTCCAATCTTAGCCAAGTGCTAGGACGCAGTCATTGTAATTTACCTTATTCATTTGGTAAATAAATATTTTGGAAAGGCATTTAAGTGGATAAATATCAGAAAACTATTTCACCCTAAATAATTTAAAATTAGAAAAGTATGTTAAAAGCTGTACTTTATGTCTTCTAAAGATATTTTTTGTGTAATCATATAATTTATGTTTAAAAAAAGAAAAAAAAAAAGAATCCTGATCTGAGAAATTAAGCCAAATCAGAAGTTTAAGCTTGCATTCTGTCTAATGGCCAGCAGGAGGAGCTTCTTGTGATGAGTAAAGGGAAGCTAGTTGAAAAGGAGTCTAACCCTTTTCACTCTGCATTTTCTCAGCTCACAAAAGACGGTAGTGGGTAAATAAGGAAGTGAGGGGGCAACATTGATGAGTTCCTAAAATCTAAAACTCAAGACTTTGAAACAGTAGTCCATTAACGGGTTGGGGATGTCTCTGTATCCACTCATGTCTTCTACACACAGTCTGTTAATGTAACCTTTAAAGTTTTACTGTTTGCTTTCTGTTGCGAAAACTCCATTTATTGTCGTCATTTAGAGGTTGGTCTTTTTATTTTATGCCTTTGAAAACTTTAATTTTAACTTACTTTGGTTGCAGAAGTGCACAAGCAGAAGTGCACAGTTTGCCTTGTACATTTAAAAGCCATAAGTGGATCTTTTGTTACTACTAATGAACACAGTATGAGCATGTGTTGAAGTGAGCAGCTCCTCACCATGCAGGGATTAGGACTTCTTTTCAGGGGTTTTAATTTTTTTTTCTTTTTTTTTTTTGTTAAAGCTGGTTGTTGCACTTTATAATAAGCGAATGGTTTCCTTTCTTCTTGTTGCTGTTCTGTTTTCGTTTTTTGAGAATATGAATAAGTATTTCTGCTCATGGTGTTGACTCCTAATTGCAAAGAAAAAGTGTAATTGTTAATATTTTAGATGCATTTACCTCAGATCAGCAAGTGAAAAGTACTGTATGTTCTGTAACTGCTGCTGTGGCATTTGTGAAAGACTCCAGTGAACCCTGTTACTCTCCATGTTGTTAGACGTTTGCTTGGTTTAATGCAGATGGTGACAGGCTCAGCTTGTCGTAGGTTCAAGGGGACATTTCAGGGAAAAACTGGAGGAGACTCACTGACGCAAAGCTGCTTACTTTAACACAACAGCAGGAGCTGCTAGCACAAGTGACTTAACAAATACATGGAGTACTTATGTTAAAAGATGGTGTGACTATTTTTTTGAAGATGTATTAATGGAGCATATTTTCTGGTTCTGAAATAAAAAATAAAGTTGGTTTGAAATGAGAATTCAGTGAATTATTGTTAATATATTGATATTTGTAGTTGGTCCTACAACTTGTGTGTAAGGTGGGCTTATGCTGTCTAGTGTTTATATTGTCAACATAATGCATACCACTGAGATGAATTGATAAATGTAAACAACTTTTAGTAAACAAAACTATTTTTTATGAATACAAGTACTTGTACCTTCCATAGGTCTGCTTTTTCATTTAGTCCTCATCACAGAGGAACGTAAAAATACTAGCTGTATTCACTCTGATCGAGCCTCTGGGGGTGAAATGTGAGATCCGATCTCGCTTCCTGCTTTAGCACAAACAGATTTAACGGCTCAAAAAGATAACGGCACAGAGGTAGAAAGAGACAAACCAGACGGTAGAGAGCCTCTGAGAGACTCACACCTGGACAAATAGAATCACAGTAATAAAAATGGCTTCACAATGCAGGTTTCACTTTTTAAACCTTTGGGATGAGACGAACAATGAGGTTAGGGAAGAAGAGGAAGAGCGAGCGGAAAGAAAAGGCTTGGTTAGTGAGCGGCAGGCGCTTTGTATGGGGGTGTCAGAATGGCCGAACGGTCACGCCGTACCAGGTGAGTGTGACTTTGTGGATTGGGTTTTATTATTTTTCAGTTTTCCTCTTCTGTTATTTTGTTGTCTTCTGTTTCCTTTGAGAAAGCTTCATAAATCATAAATGAGTGTTTTCTTTGTTTTTCTCCTCCATGACAGAACTGAAAGAGACAGTGTTGAAGCAGTGATTTAAGCAGTCCCTTGTGGTTTTGTAAAGTGCCTGCACAGTTTTTTTCCTTATTTTTTTCCCCCCTTTTCTCACCTCCTGTAGGGTGTGCAAATTTAAATAGTCTGGACACTCTGAGTCCTCAGGAGAGGAAAAGACAGGGTTACATCCATGAGCTGATAGAAACTGAGGAGAGATATGTGGAAGACTTGCAGATTGTGCTGGAGGTAATGCACGCAAATACTGATGAAATGAAAACAGTTTATGAGAGTGAGTCATATTACGGAGTCTGAATCTCTCATTTCGTTTCCAACTAACTATGTTGTTCTGTCTTGGTGTGTGCTTGCCCGTAGGTTTTCCACAAGCCTATGACTGAGTCAGGAAGGCTAAATGATTCAGAGATGGGAATGATCTTTGTCAACTGGAAAGAACTTCTGGCTTGCAACACGAAATTTGTCAAGTAAATATCACATGGATGGAGCAAGAGGATACAGAAGGAACGGTGATAAACACTTTTTGTTTACACGTACATCCACATTGATGTTTTTCAGGGCTCTCCGGGTACGTAAGAAGACGAGTGGGGAGAACATGCCGGTGCCGATGATTGGGGATATACTGGCGGCCGAACTGTCCCACATGCTGCCCTACATCCGTTTCTGCTCATGCCAGATCAACGGTGCAGCGCTGCTCCAAACTCGCATAGACAATGAGCCGGATTTCAAGGAATTCCTCAAGGTAGGAGTGAGAGTGAGGAAAGTGTTTAACCAAGGAAAACGTTCATCTTTATTTGCATCAAAGTTTCCTACATTTGCACCGAAAGACTGATATTTAAAATTGACAGTATTAGGAACTTTAAAGTCTTCAGGTGGGGTTTTTTTTTTTAGGAGATTTAAACTGGCCAGGTATCCTCATTTTACATTTGACCCTCTGAGACCTGCTTCATCATAAAATGAGTAACCACAGTGTTGTCTTTTATTTCCATCAGAAAATCGCCACAGACTACAGGTGTAAGGGCATGCCACTGTCTAGCTTCCTGCTCAAACCCATGCAGAGGATCACTCGCTACCCACTGCACATCCGAAATGTATGCCACCTTGTTCAAGAGTATTTCTTTGCTTGTCCAAATATGCCATTTATGCCCTCATTTACAAGTGTAATTAAGGAGTTGGCGTGTTCCTGTGACTGCATGTGTAGATCCTGGAGTGTACTGCAGAGGGCCATGCTGACCGAGGCCCTCTGAAAGAGGCTCTCGAGAGGGCTGAGGAACTCTGTCAACAGGTTTTTGTTTTATATTTGATTCTCTTGTTTGTGATCCATTTTGTTCAGTTGTGTTCGAGGTGAAATGAGATCTTGTCCTTTTATTTGTGAGACATGTATTTTTTTGTGTTTTCCAGGTGAATGAGGGCGTGAGAGAGAAGGAGAACTCTGACAGACTGGAGTGGATTCAGAACCATGTGCAGTGTGATGGCGCTGCAGAGGTATTATGTTCACAGTTAACCAATACTTATTAACTAGTATCTATACAATGTAATTCGAAAAAATAACTACAAATGGTCATACTTCTTGCAGAGTTTGGTTTTTAATTCTCTCACCAACTGTCTGGGCCCCAGGAAACTGCTGCACAGTGGCAAGGTGAGTAATGCCAGAAAACTGTAAAGGTACGACTTTGGTGAGACTTCGTTTTCTAAAGGAAAGAACATTTTTGTGCGTATTAATGTTTAAAAATCTCAAAAGGTAAAATAGACAAAGTTCAGAAATGTGGCACACGAGGAGGTAAAATTCAAAAAGTGACTAGATTTAGGATGTTACAATCACTTGTTACCTTTTCAGAACACAGCAGGAAACCTATAGAGCAGAGTGAGGCACATTTAAATATTCAACTCTTAAAAGTCTTTTGATGCCTGAAAATGGACTGTGTTTTCTCAGAGGACTTAAAAGTAAATCATTGAACTTTTCTTAGGCTTTTAAAATCACAGCACAGTTTTCTATTAACTATTAATCATTTCTTGTTGAACAAAATGTGTATCATTATAACACGCACTCTCTCTCATCTTCAGATGTACAAAGTAAAGAGCAACAAGGAACTTTGGGCTTTCCTCTTTAACGACTTCCTGCTTTTAACTCATGCGGCGAAACAGTTCACGTCATCTGGACCTGATAAACTGTTCAGCAACAAGAACAATGTACAGCTCAAGATGTACAAACCTGTAAGACTCGCACTCAGACAGGAACTTTATGATGATGTTTTTCTGTATCTGTATGCATGACGGTGCGTTACCTTTTTTATTTGTGCCGCAGCCTGTTTTTCTAAATGAAGTTCTGGTGAAGCTTCCAGATCCCTCCAGCGACGAGCCCATCTTCCACATCTCACACATCGACAGGGTGTACATCCTCAGGACCGACAACATTAATGAACGGTAGCCGCACACACGTGCATACGCACAAAGGAACAACGCACACAGGGAAGCTGTGTGTGATTGTGTGTGTTTGTGTTTGCAGGACGGCGTGGGTCCAGAAGATAAAGACGGCATCCGAGGAGTTTATTGAGACTGAAAAGAAAAAAAGGGAAAAGGCTTATCAAGGTTTGTCTCTTATGCTCTGACTCCATATTTAATTATGAATCATCAAATGTTATTATTTGTTAAAACAACCCGGATGTGCGTTCGCAGCCCGATCCGTGAAGGTCAATGGAATCGGCAGACTTCTTGTCTCCATCTTGGAAGCCACTGAACTGAAGGCAGGAAAACCCAACGGTGAGTATTAATACATGTTAACAGATCTACTTACAGCTTAGTGTATTAAAATATAGAAACCCAAGTCTGAATAAAGTTTGGATGATAAAATCAGAAAAACAATGCAGTGCAGCAGTTTTTATGTTATTTTGTCCAAGTCTGGGATAGTTATCCACCTTTTTTCATAAAAATTCTCTATGAATTCCTAACTGGGAACGAATCAGGACCGCAAGCCGACCCATCCAGTACTCGTACTCTTCTTTCTCAGAGATGCCTTTGTTATGTGTGCAGAATATGGTGTTTCATTGTCTTGTTGAAAAATGCACAGACATCCCTGAAGAAACTGGTCATCTGGTATTCAGCTTAGGCGTGTGCCCGTGTCCTTTATGAACTGAGATTCTTCCAGTTTTCTTGAATTCTTTATTATTCTGTAGTATTTCACACTGCAGAAGGAGAAATGAGCAAATCTCCACCCTTTTTTTTTGTTAGGAACATTGTCTACATTTCAGTTATTTTTTCAGTACATTTATTGTCAAATTGGGTATATTTTGCCAAACATTTCTCCTCAAAAACTGCCTTTAATGGATACTGTTGCATTTGTATGAAATTGTCATTACAATAACACATTGGCATGAACTGTTTAAACTAACACTATTATCTTTAACTTCTTTACTTACACTAAACTGCTGTGTATACTTTTTGTAGAAAGTTTTGAAAACCAAAAGTGCAAAAATAGATGTATATTCACAAACCAGTAATGCTGATTAGTGTAATCTACGGCAAGTTTTTCATTTTAATTTGACCAAGGGACAGATGCAATATATTTTAAGTCTGTGTGAGTTTTTAGTTATTAATGTCATTAGTTATTATTAATTTTTTTACCTTTCTAAGCATTATCTTCTTGAGCACCAAATTTCATTGTGAATGTTCATTGATACGACAATAAAGAATCTATCTGATAAGGAAAAAAAAATATTTTTAGTGTATACCTTCTTTTAAAAAAAAAAAAAAAGAATCCAAGTGAATGTTAATCACTATGTTTGTTTTATGCATTTTCATTGTGTCCCAACTTTTCCTGATTATGAGGTTACATTATGATCTTTAGTTGTTATGTGTTGCTGCTTTTGATCTTTACTACATGAATCTCGTTTTCTAAGAACTTGGTTCAAAGTTCTCTCCGGGTCTCTCTGCATTTAGACTTTTATGAATTGTACACTCGTGTATTGCCTTGTTTTATTCTCGCTACCATTTTTAATAATCGTAACTCCTCTGGCCTGTCTGCCTCTTTTCTCCACCTACTCTTACATCCTCTTCACCCCCGATGTGCTTGTCCCGTCCCCTCCTTTAGGTAAAAGTAACCCTTACTGTGAAGTGGCCATGGGAGCTCAGACCTTCACATCCAGAACGCTCACCGACACTCTGAATCCCAAGTGGAACTTCAACTGTCAGTTTCACATCAAAGACCTGTACCAGGACGTCCTCTGCATCACCATCTTTGAAAGAGACCAGTTTTCCCCTGACG
Source organism: Zenarchopterus dispar (assembly GCA_028564865.1). Taxonomy (NCBI): domain Eukaryota; kingdom Metazoa; phylum Chordata; class Actinopteri; order Beloniformes; family Zenarchopteridae; genus Zenarchopterus; species Zenarchopterus dispar. The sequence goes on from JAOWBL010066640.1 coordinate 61,262, forward strand.
GTCAGCAACAACAAGTTCTTTCCTCCTCTCTTCTTAAGCCTAAAAGGGCTGGTTCTTTAAATAAGACCTGAATAAGACCTGCCTGCGGGAGAAGAGAAAAAAAGTATCAAGTGGCTGAATTTTCACAGCACATTTCATACTGCTCAGAAAAAATCTAAAATATGTTTGCACTCTGACTTTTTTATATATATATATATATATATATATATATATATATATATATATATATATATATATATAT
>JAOWBL010066641.1:0-21110 GCA_028564865.1 Zenarchopterus dispar
TGCATGTAACCCCTCTGACTAGGGTTACTTGAGTAGTAGCATTCCAACAGAGCCTTGTTCTCGCATCTCGCCCATTTTCGCCTTGTTCCAGTAGCCCACTTCTCATCAAGGTGCTCTGGTTCCCCAGCACCTGACGCAGACCTTTTTTGGCTGGGCGACGTCTGAGCCGGCATCTCAGGTAGGCGGTAGTAGTGTGAAGGGTCTTGCCCAAGGACCCATACTGGGTGCTGTTCATTGCCCATTCCCCCCCCCGGGAATCGAACCCTGGCCACCCGTGTGCCAGTCCTGCACCTTACCAACTGTTCAAAAGTGTTTAAAAATGTTCAAATGTGTTTGGCACCTATATGACTAGGTGCTTCAAGAACCCAGAGGTGAGTCCTGACTGAGCTACCCAGCCGCTACCCAGTCTGGTTACAGACTCTGGTTACAGAGTTTACATGCTCATTATCTTATCTCTCTGGTCAGTTGCTCTCTCATTCAGTTCTCCTGATACTCAATCTGATGTTAACTCTTCCTTCTTCTGACCTTGACCTCTCTTGGCTCCACTTTGCCATAGCATTAATATGTTCAATCCACTTATCAATTTTAGCAGTTGCATGTGTCTTTCCTTAAGGGTCTTGCCCAAATAAGACCCAAGTAAGGTGATGTCATGCATGCCTATTGTACTCTGCCAGATTTAAACTCACAAATTCCCATAAGGAAGATGGACAGCCTACCCACTGAGCTATCTAGCTCCTTACCATACCAGGCAAGGTCCCAGATGCAGGCTGTGCAAAGAAGCTTCTGAAACAGTCCAACACCTAGCAGCAGGGTGTAACATACTGGCAGGAAAAGAATACATGAAATGCCATAACCAAGGAGCTGGTATAGTGTACAGAAACATCTGTGCAGAATATGGGCTGGAGATCCCAAGGTCACAATGGGAAACACATCCCAAGGTGACAAAGAATGAGAAGTCTAAGATCCTGTGGGACCTCCAGGTGTTAGTTAGTTGTGTAGTAACATTTTGAACTTGAATAATAAGGCCGGAATAATCAGGAACAAGCACATTATATGTCTGGAGCACCCTCGAGATATTAACAACCTCCATAGAACCGTGAGCATTTTGTACAGCATTCCAAACCCCCGCAGTAAAAGCAATCAAAACTCCCAGTGTTTCTGGGCCTGTAAGGTGACGATGAGTCAAAGGAAGCAAGCTAGGAGCAAAATGGGGCAGAGCAGAACATACATAACAACTATTTGTTATACCAAGCACACAAACTGACAATAACATCACTCAATACAAAATGTTGCTCCGGTAATCTGTGTGTCTGAAAGGAACCTCCTCCCCTCTGCCACTAAAAAAATAAGTTGCACTTCTAGGATGTCTGGAGAAAACATCAGTATGTGATGTAGCAGTAATATTAGCATCATCTTGGTCAGTGGCAGGAGCCTCGAAAACCCAGAACAATACGAATACAATCAACACTGATATGATAGTCAGCCCACACACAGTCGCTCTCATACTGAGACCCAGCTGCCGGAAAGGGTGTCAGTACCTTGGCCGGTCCAACGATAATGATTCCATCCCTTGAACAGCAGGGTTAAAAATGTTCAAATGTGTTTGGCACCTATATGACTAGGTGCTTCAAGAACCCAGAGGTGAGTCCTGACCTAAAAGTTTCAAGTTCTAGCCTCAAATGTTTTCCTTAAGAAGTATTTGCATCTGGAGGTTCTGGAACTTTTTTTACAGTGGCTAGAGTGAATCCAGAATGCTCTCTCTGCTATTTTGACAGCCATGAAAGTTGTCAAAAGCACCTGGAAAGGACCGTTCCACTTCATGGACTTCCAATGAAGTTTTTCACCAGAACCTAGTCCCCTAGCTTGATGGTGTGCAATGGATCTGTGGCTGGATGGGGCTGAGGTGGTTTCACCTGCGAATGAATCTGGAACAGCACAGAATGCAGATTTTTGCAATATGAAAGTATTCACACAGAGCTTGGCTGATGGAAGGTTGTCACATCCAGGGGGGTCCACACCCATCGGAGGGGCCAAAAAGAATCTCAAAAGAACTGAGATTAGTCTGTGAAGATGAGGGTGAGGGAACACCCTCACCCTCATCCTCATGTACATGAGAACAAGGGGGAGGGCCTTTACCCAGGACAAGTCTGTTTCAGCACATTTTGTTAATTTAGAGTTCAATGTACCATTTGCTATCTCTACCTTGCCCCCACTAGCGGGGAGATATACCAAATGTCTCTTCATATCAATGCACACATACTTACCCACCTGGGAGAGAGCCTCATTCACAAAATAAGGACCATTGTCACTCAAAAGCCTAGAAGGAATACCCCAGCATGACCGAATCTCAGTCAACAGAGCCTTCGGCACTGTGGAACCACCAGCCTTAGATGAGGGGAAAACCTCGGTCCATTTCAAGAACATGTCCACCATTATCAGACAATATTTCTTCTCCTCACATGACAACAGTTCAATAAAATCCAACATCACATGATCAAAAGGTCTGTCAGGCTTGGGATGTGCACCCACAGGCATCCGTACACCATCAGTAGACCACCAGACACCATCCTTAAGATGACATCTGGCATGCTGCCCCAAACCCTTCTCTTCTTGTGAAGCAAATGTCTGCATTGCAGACAGTGAATAGAGAAAATCATCATCAGTGGATGTAGTTATGGCAACAAAAGTATAGTCAACAGGAGCTTGTCCAGTGCTCTTTGCAGCAGCTTCTGCTCTCACATTTCCTGAAGAAACCAAATCACCACTGTTTTCATGAGAGGAACATTTACACATAGCAATCGAGGTCAGGAGCAGGATAGCCTCCAAAAGCGCTTTCACCCAGTCAGCATTTTGGATTGGTTTACCATTGGACTTCAAAAAATTTCTGCATTTCCAAATAGCTCCAAAATCATGACAAATCTCAAAATCATAGCAGGTATCAGTGTGGATGGTCACCCTTTTTCCTTTAGCCAATTTACAGGCTTCGGTCAGAGCCATCATTTTTGTCACCTGTGCAGAATTATAATGTGGCAATGATCCTGAGACCAACACAGCATGGTTTGAGACAACAACAAACCCCACTCTATTCTGTCCCATGCGTGGATCCTGAAAGTCTGAACCATCCACAAACAACACCAAATTGGGATTCACCAGGGGGGTTTCCTGAAGATCAGGTCATGTAGAGATTTATTAAAGTGCTTGAAATGTGGAAAACACTGATAAAACATGAGAGTTTATGGGAGAGATCTTGTATAATTTTGCACAAGGACACAAGAACATAGACACAAGAATACAGGGTGTGTCGCCTGATGAATAAACTATTTCTTCAGAATAACCCTCTTATGTTCCACAATAGTGTCCGATGTTTTTGGGATCACAGTGATGGTCTTTTAAAGATTTTGTAAAATCTGTCTTACCAAAAATCAGCTATAAAAAAAATCCTAATGTAGGCTATATTTCATCATTCTTTCCCCATACTTAGTCCCTCATTGCCCACTTACTACTTAATAATGGTGATCCCCATTGGAATTATGTCAGACAATTTCTCACTTTCTCCTATCTACAATTTCCTCTTCAGTTGTTCATTCTTGTCAGCCTGACAGCTGAAGAACAAGCTCTCCTCTAATTGCCTCATAATTTCAGCCCCCTGTAATGAAAATGACAATCTAGACAATGAGGGAAAATTACATTCAAGCAGTAGATGACCGGCTCTTTTTCCATGCTGCCAATCCTCCTCCACTTGCCCCTCCTACCTCTGCCCATCTGGCTGCAGAGGAACGTCACTGAAGATGGATTTACTTTTAGTCATAATTCTGCCAATTAAACCAAAGTTTTTAATTAATTGTGGCTCTGACATATTTTAATTAAAGGTTTTTTCTTTTTTTGAGACTGCAAAACCTCTTCTTAAAGGGCAGCAGGGAGAACAGTCCATGATGTGGGGGAGAGGATTCTCTGCCAAAGAACGCTGCCTCACTAGGGCACAAAATATCTGCAATCTCCTGGATGGGAAAAAGAAAAGTTGCTATAATTTTCTCCACTGTCCTCATCACCCTGCACACCCTTTCAGTCAGAGGTGCTACAGGCTCCTGACCAGACAGAGATGCAGTTGGTCAGTATGCTCCCAATCGTATCTCTGTAGAAGGTGATGAAGATGGGAGGGGGAAGGTGCGTTCTCCTCATCTATCACAAAAAATGCATCCGCTGCTGCACTTTCTTCATAAGAGCTTCAGATATAACCAGGTCAAAAAGTATGTTATCTGCACCCCCAGGAACTTGGTGTTGTTGAGTATCTCCACCGTTGTGTTATTGATAAAGAGTGGTCTATTGCTGTGCTGACTCCTCCTCAAGTCAGCAATGATCTCCTTGGTTTTGTCAATGTTCAGGATCAAGTTGTTTGTCTTACACCAGTCTACCAGGTGGTTCCCTTCCTCTCTATGAGCCAGATTGTTGTCAACTGCTGTTGTGTCATCTGCAAATTTCACAATGTGGTTGGTAGTGGACCTAGTCCAGCAGTCATGGGTCATCAGGGTAAATAATAACAGAGTACAAACTCCTTGGGGGAGCCAGTGCTCAAAGTGATTGTGCTGGCGATGTTGCTGCCCATGCGTACAGACTGAGGTCTTTTTTTGAGGGAGTCAAGCAGCCATTTCAGGGGCCTGCCAAAACCAAGTTGAGTCAGTTTGGTTGCCAGATGCTGATGGATGATTGTGTTAAATGCAGAGCTAAAGTCCAGGAACAGCATCCACACTAGTGTGTTTTTCCCTTCCCGATGTTCCAGGCTCACGTGGAGCAGAGAGGACATAGCATCCTTTATGGAGTGGTTTGGATGGTAAGCAAACTGGTTTGAGTCAAGAGATAATATGATTCTTTACCATCCTCTTGAAACACCTCATCATAATGGGGATCAGTGCTATGGGGTGGTAGTGACCCTCAGTCACTACCATCCTTATTTTTAGTATCAAACACGTGTGGACTCATGTCTGGGATGATCCAGAGGGTTTTCCTTATCACCTGATTCGAGAGGATGCTGCATGCTCTGAAAAAAAATTTGTTCATTCTGAGCCAGCACAAAAATGCTGAAGAAGTTTCCTTACTGCGATTTTGCAGTTACATTTAATCTATTGTGATCTGTTTCCATTTATATCTTATGTTTCTACCTTGGCCTTTTGCAGGAGCACTGAGTTCACAGTCAATGTAGAGTTGCCTTCAAGACACAATGCAACATAAAAACTGTGCTACTGAGCTGTGAAGTAAATATACATATATATATATATATGTATGAATGCATTTATTCATTCATATATTTATGTTTTCTATGATTTTTATTTATTTAATATCTCTATTTGAAAGCACTATAAGGAGTAAAAAAAACCTGTGGAGTATATGTTTTGGAGTATTTGTACTTTCACACCTCCTTGATGATGTGCAGCAGGACAAATACAATTATATATAACTGTGTGCCTACACCTTTTAAGAAAAACATAGAAATAATAATAATAATAATAATAATAATAATAATAATAATAATAATAATAATAATATTGTTCTTCTGCATTTTTGTCTTCTTGTGTTTTTGTGTGTACTTGTGTACCTGTGTTTTTGTGTTCCTGTACATACCTGTGTTACTGTGTGTACCTGTGTATATGTGCATACCTGGTGTGTACCTATATTCTTCTGTGTACCTATTTTCTTGTATTCTTGCATGTACCTGTGTACTTGTCCTGTGTTTTTGTGTGTACCTCTTTCTGTGTTCTTGTCCATACTTGTGTCCGGGTGTGTACCTCTGTTCTTGTGTTCTTGTGTGGACCTCTGATCTTGTGCATACCTGTGTTTTTGTGCATATCTGTCTACTTGTGTTCTTGTGCGTAGCTGTGATCTTGTCCATACCTATGTTGTATTCTTTTGTTTGACCATGTAGTTTTAATTTAATGTGATAATACAATTAGTATAGCTTTATATTTGTGGTAAAGCTAAGAAGATATAATGTATGTTTTCAGAATTTAAAAATGTTCTCAATGTTTTATGAGTTTTTTTCTTTTCACTTTTTACCAAACTTTATTTGTAATGCAGCTGGCACACAAACACATGAAATCTATTAAAAACATTGTATAAAGTAATAGTTATAAAAACTTAAGTGAGAGCAACATATGGGCCATTCTCAATTGTTTAGTGTTTGGGGTGTTTTTTTTTGTTGTTTTTTTTGTTTTTTTTTTTCCTTCTTTGTAACCAATTAAGCTGAAGGACCAGATTTGTTTCTCAGATTACCTGCTTTCTGTAATATCATCTTAAAATAGTGGTAATTTCAGCAAAAATGACAACAATACACTTACCACTGCAACTTTAAGGTTGGATTCAGGTTTGAGGTTGCACTTGATGAACTTGCTTGCACTTTTTTCAGTAGTATGGGATTAACAGGAAATACTAAAGTTCTTTATAAACAGGTTCTGGGAGTTAACACCTGTTGCTGAAAACTAAGGAGAACCCTGAGTAGCTGGGGAAAAAGTACAAGCATTTTCATCTAATATCTGTTTTTCTCATGAACTAAAAACCTTTTAAATCACTTTCAGTCTCAGGAGTGAACATGTGTTGATCACAACACACACACACACACACACACACACACACACACACACACACACACACACACACACAAACACACACAAACACACTGGTGCAGGGAAAAGTAGCTGCTGCAGCAGCACACAAAGATATGAAGTTAATTAAACTGCCAAACACAGCAAGTAGCATGACAGCAGTGAAGTCAGACCTGCGTTTGCATCAGAATGAAGGAGCGGAGGGTTCGAGATCAGGGCGATGCTATATCTGCGCTATTATATCTCATTATTTTTGTTCTTAAACAATATTATTTCTGTCTTCTTATCTGCATTAATATGAGTTCCACACAATGGTAGACCATCACATGTTAAACCGGCTTCAAAAGGGAGAGAACAGATTTTCACAGTGAGACAAATGCAAGTGTGGCAAATTTATGCTGTTTGCTTCCATATCCTCATTATATTTGAGTGTAATAGTGATTCTGTTTATCAGTGGTGAACAACTCCATCCTCCTGGTTGATTGACCTTTGATACTGTGAAAGCTAAATGTCCTAAAAAGAGAGGGAGGAAAAAATTGATACAGATAAAAGAAAATGACGAGTTTAAGGTCTGAGGCAAATAACATCAGTCAATCAAAATATCAATGTAGAAGCAATGAAACTGTGCCTGTTTTTACTACACATATTGACTCAGTGGGACATGTGCTGACAAACGGTGATGGAGCAGCACTGATGAAATGATCTCTGGTGGTTTATTCAGTTAAGTGTTTTTCCAAAGACTGTTTCTCAGCACCCCAAGCAAGAAGAGACTTACACTAAGTGAAAGCAAAAGCCAACTGGCACCTTTGAGTGTTTACACCCTAATGTAAGCTGCTAGAGAGAAATCAGTTTGATTGCTCTTTTTGTAAAATGATAGATTTGTAAATGATAGATGTCTTGCTTTGTTGGAGGCATGGGGGGATCCTGCTGCTTCACAGCAAACATGATAAATACATAAAGCTGCTCAGAGATGTTGTACCAAGACCAGAGATACATTTCACAAGTTCTGGATAGACTGATCACAGAGAAAAGAGAACACGGTGTTCACTATCTCATCCAAGAACCCTTTTGTCTTGTTAATTGGGAGCTTCAGGAATAACTATATTTTTGGCTGGAACTGCTCAACTTGCTGAGGACTATGGGCCAAAAGAGTGTCCCTCTACTCCTTCACCTTCTCTGTGCCTCATCTTAACTCTAGAGAAATGAATATTACATCCATATCACACTGCTATAGTACTGTATCTGTTGTGGATCAAGACAAAGGAGGGAATCCAAATGCAGATCTTAAGCACAGTTCAGTTCTTATTTAATAGAAGCTGATGAGATCGAGGAACCAAAACCGTGATGAGCCAAGGAGCCGGGATGAGGATGGAGGCCGGGGATCCACAGTCCGGAATCCGGGAACGGTGATCCAAAGGACAGGTTGGACGAGGAGACCACCAGGATCTAGGCACAAGAAGACTGGGTTAATAATTTATCTAACCAACCAGCAAGGTAAGGAGCCTGATAATGTTACCGAACGGTGGATAACGATCTGGCACTGGCTTGATGTCTTCAGGTGCACTTTATACTGCTGTGAATTGGGTGATTAGTGGCAGCTGCATCCTCAGCTGTGTGCCGGAGCCGCGCCCACAGTATCACCACAGTACTCCCCCCTCAATGGGAGCCACCAGGTGACTGGAAGCCCCCTGGACAACGACGGCGAAGGTCCCGGATGAGGGAGGCATCCAGGATGAAGGAGCGAGGAACCCATGCACGTTCTTTGGTACTGTAGCCCTCCCAGTCCACCAGCAACTAGAGGCCGCGGCGATGCACATCCAACAAGCAGTGGTCGGTGTAAGCGGGCCGGCCTGCCACCAAACGGGGGAGAGGGGAACAGTAGGTGGGACCAAGTCGTTGGAAGCCACAGGTTTGATGAGGGATACGTGGAAGGTAGGATGGATCTTCATGGAGCGAGATAGGCGTAGCCGGACAACAGAGGGATTGATGACCTTCAGGATCTTGAAAGGACCCAAAAACCAGGGGGAAAACTTCTTGGAGTCCGTATGGAGTGGGATGTTGGCGGACGAAAGCCAGACTCTTTGACCGGGGGCATAGGTGGGTGCTGGGCGGCAATGAGAGTCAGCCCGATGTTTGCAGTGCCCCTGAGCCCTGAGAAGCGCAGTCCAGGCCAGCCGCCACACCCGACGGCAGCGGCGCATGTGTAGTTGAATGGAGGGGACGGCTACCTCCACCTCCTGGTCCGGAAACAAGGGGGGTTGATAACCCAGGGCACACTCAAAAGGAGAAAGTCCTGTGGCAGAACTGACCAACGAGTTATGGGCGTACTCGACCCAGTCCAAATGGTCACTCCAGGAGGAGGGGTTTGCCTCTGCCACACACCGTAGTGCAGCCTCCAGATCCTGGTTGGCCCTTTCGGCCTGGCCATTTGTTTGGGGATGGAAGCTGGAGGACAAACTGACAGAAGCCCCAATGGATTTGCAGAATGCCCTCCAAACCTGGGAGACGAATTGGGGACCTCTGTCCAAGACAATATCCAGGGGGGGACCATGGAGCCTGACTACGTGGCGAACTAAGAGGTCTGAGGTGACACGAGCTGAGGGAAGTTTGGAAGGGCCACATAGTGTGCCAATTTAGAAAAAAGGTCCACAATGGTGAGTATGACCGTGTTCCCATGGGAGTCAGGGAGACCAGTGACAAAGTCCATGCCTATGTGGGACCAAGGGTGACTGGGGACAGCTAGCGGTCGGAGGAGACCAGCAGGAGTCTGGTGGGATGCCTTGTTCCTGGCGCAGATGGTACAAGCAGCTACATACTCCCGTACATCATTCTCCATGGACGGCTACCAGAAGCGTCATCGGATCAGGGAGACCGTGCAAGAGCCCCCAGGGTCACAGGCATACCGGGAGGAGTGCCCCCACTGGATAACCTGAGAGCGGGTAGAAGCCGGGACAAAAAGGCGGTTCGGGGGACCAGTCCCTGGGTCAGGCTCATGATGTTGCGCCTCCCTAACTGCTGCTTCGACCTCCCACGTAATCGCAGCTAAGACGCGGGAGGGAGGTATTATGGTCTCTGGGTCTGAGGGCGTGTTGGGGGCGAACAAGCGTGATAGTGAGTCCGGTTTCTGATTTTTGCTGCCTGGTCTATACAACATAGTGAAGTTGAATCTATTGAAGAATAGGGACCAGCGGGCTTGACGGGGGTTCAGTTGTTTTGCGGTTTGTAAGTAAGCTAGGTTCTTGTGATCTGTCCAGATTAGGAATGGTGTGCGAGTGCCCTCTAACCAATGGCGCCAGTGTTCCAAGGCTAATTTGACTGTGAGGAGTTCCCGATCACTGACATGGTAATTCCTCTCAGCCGGAGTTAATCATCTGGAGAAGGCACAGGGGTGTAATTTGTGGGTTGTGGGAGACTTCTGGGAAAGGATTGCACCAATTCCTGTTTCCGAGGCATCCACCTCAACCACAAACTGATGGTTGGGATTAGGTTGTAGGAGGACGGGTGCTGAGATGAATAATTCCTTAAGGGAATTAAAGGCCTGTGCGGCTTCTGGTGACCAGCAGAAGGGAACAGCGGGTGAGGTGAGTCTAGTTAGTGGTGCTGCAACACGACTGTAGTTCCTGATAAAACGTCTGTAAAAGTTGGCAAACCCCAAGAACCGTTGTAACTGTTTCACGGTGGTGGGGATGGGCCATTCAGCCACCGCCTTCACTTTTTCGGGGTCCGCCTTTACTTGTCCCCTCTCAAAGATGTACCCCAAGAACGATACGGATGTGGTGTGAAACTCGCACTTCTCGACCTTAACATAGAGGCGGTTCTCCAGTAAATGGCGAAGGACCTGTCTCACATGGTGCATGTGTTCAGAGATGGATGAGGAGAATATTAATATGTCATCCAGGTACACGAACACAAACTTATTAATGAAGTCTCTGAGGACGTCATTGACAAGGGCTTGAAACACCGCTGGGGCATTGCAGAGACCAAAAGGCATTACCAGATATTCGAAATGTCCTAATGCTGTGTTGAAGGCCGTCTTCCATTCGTCCCCCTTTTTGATCCGAACTAAGTGATACGCGTTGCGAAGATCCAGTTTTGTGTAGATGTTTGAGTTGTGAAGGGGGTGGAAAGCGGACTCTAGGAGTGGTAGAGGGTACTTGTTCTTGACAGTGATGTTTAAGCCCCGATACACGGACAGAGGGTACCATCCTTTTTGTTGACAAAGAATAAGCCTGCCCCTACTGGGGAGGAGGAGGGGCGGATCAACCCAGCAGCCAAGGAATTATTGATATAAGTCTCCATGGCCTTGGCCTCTTTTTTGGAAATATTGTAGAGGCGGCTAGTGGGTAGAGGGGCACCAGGAAGGAGGTCGATGGCACAATCGTAGGGTCGATGTGGTGGGAGTGTGAGCGCCTTGTCTTTGCTAAATGCCTCCCCTAAATCATAATACTCAGAGGGTACTGAGGTCCTGAGTCTGGTGGGACGGGTGACGTAACTCTGACGGAACTGGAAGGGACAGCGGCTTTGAGGCATGATGAATAGCATTGTGGCCCCCAACTCAAGATATTGCTAGTGCGCCAGTCGATCTGAGGATTGTGGAGGGATAACCAGGTATGGCCTAAAACTATCGGCGTAAGAGGTGAGTCAATTAGGTAAAACTGTATCTTCTCGTGATGATTACCTGAGATCACCAGTCTTGTCTGATGCGTGTCTGATGCGTGATCTCATATAGTAATCTCCCATCTAGGGCCTTGGCTGTGATTGCGGAGGGTAGTCGCTCGTAGTCTATACCTAATTGCGTGGTTACGGCATTATCCAGAAAATTACCTTCTGCCCCCGAATCAATCAGAATTTGAGTAGCTAGGTGGTTTTGTTCGTTACCTACCAGAGCCAGTAGGAGTGTCTTGGTGGGTGCGGACGATGCGTGGTCGTCCGAGGTCGTCAATATCCCCACCGCTACTGACGACTCCTGGCGTTTCTTTGGACCACTGGGGCACCTGGCTATGTGGTGACCCTTCGCACCACAATAGAGGCACAATCCAGCCTGAAACCGCCGCTGTCCTTCCTCTGCTGTGAGGTGGGTCCGCCCGATCTGTATGCATTCCTCCCCCTCAGTTGGAGCGGAGGGTGTGGCTTGGGGTAAGTCTCGTGAGATAGGAAACGAGTAGCCCGGTGACGCTCGTTCCCGTCTTCTCTCTCGGATGCGGTTGTCTATCTATATGGTTAGTGAGATCAGGTTTTCTAGAGTCTGTGGCGGATCTCGAGTGGCTAATTCGTCCTTTAGTTGGTTGTTTAACCCATTCAAAAATGCCGCTTGGAGGTCGTCGCTGTTCCACCCTGCGTCAGCTGCCCTGGTTCGGAACTCTACGGCGTATTCCGCAGCGGAGAGTCTATTTTGTTTGATGTGAAGTAAACTCCTGCCTGCTTCAGCCCCTCTGACTGGGTGATCGAAGATGGTTCTGATCTCTTGGACGAAGTCACTATACGATATGTGTACTAGTCCCTGTCTCTCGTAAGCTGCCTCCGCCCACCGTAAGGCTTTTCCCTCCAGCAGTCGTATTACATAGGCTATCTTGGCTCGGTCGCTGGAATATGTTAACGGTTTTTGTTCGAAGATCAGCGAACACTGGAGCAGGAACCCCCAACACTCTCCTAGCTTCCCTGTATAAGGCCTAGGGTCCGGGATATGTATCTCCCTAGCGGTCGCCTGTGGTGCGGGTTCGGGGTTAGTGGTGGGAGAACCGGATGCAGGAGGAGGGGGTGCGGTGGTGCGAGACAAGAGCTGTGTGATTTGTGAGAGATGGGCTAGGGTGGCAGGGTACTTGCGGTCCAAGGACTGTAGGAGCTCCTCATGATGGTCTAGTCGTGTGGCAAACGGTTGATCATCCGCTGGATCCATTCGGTGGCCAGATTGTTCTGTTGTGGATCAAGACAAAGGAGGGAATCCAAATGCGGATCTTAAGCACAGTTCAGTTCTTATTTAATAGAAGCTGATGAGATCGAGGAACCAAAACCGTGATGAGCCAAGGAGCCGGGATGAGGATGGAGGCCGGGGATCCACAGTCCGGAATCCGGGAACGGTGATCCAAAGGACAGGTTGGACGAGGAGACCACCAGGATCTAGGCACAAGAAGACTGGGTTAATAATTTATCACTTTATACTGCTGTGAATTGGGTGATTAGTGGCAGCTGCATCCTCAGCTGTGTGCCGGAGCCGCAGCCACAGTATCACCACAGTATCCACCTCATAACACAGTGTAGAGAGACAGGAGCATTTTCAAGGATAATATGAGCCACATGCATACAGTTTCCTTAAAATAGTGTTAAAAAATTTACAGCAACTTCCATCATGGTGAGTGTTGATGTAAAGCTTTAGGAATACTACTCATATCTAAATAAAAATGTCTGAAAAAGCACATTAGATCACCATTTACTTATAACACCTGAAGACACAGGAACAGAGCCAAATCTCTGGAAAAACTTGATTAGCAAGATTACAAAGTGAGAGCAGATGATAGTAGAGGTCAGTTATGTTTACTGTGCAATTTAAACTAACTGAAACTCAAACCATAACCATTTGTTATGTTTTGTAATTTTAATATATTTTATTTTCTTTACACTTTACTGTTGATACAGTGAGACAAATGCAAGCGTGGCAAATGTATGATATTTGCTTCCATATCCTCATTATATGTTAAATCTTAAATTTGAGTGCAAAGCACTTTGTAATTGTGCCAATAAAAATAGATTTGACTTGAAACCTGGAAACATTTGTATGGCCCTGGTTTGGAAGGCGTCTGCTGTTGAGCTGTATGAAACTCTTTGAAACTGTGGACTCTGTCCTTTTTCTGTTTTTTGAAAGCCTTTCTCATACTGAACACAACTTGCATTACATCTCTGGAACCACATTCTGCTACTATTTTTTTTACTGAGAGTTTCCTTGAACCTCATGGATAACAAACTACAGACACTCCTTGTGCAGAAGCAACTTAGTCCCTATAGCATTATGGTAATCATCTCAGTTTTTCTCTCCACTACCACTTCCTGTTTACTTAGGTTGAAGGACTGAGCTGAAGTGAGGATTGAGTGGAATCTTTACTTCAGCTCAATCTCATAAACTAAGCAGCTGTCAACATAAATGATAGATTTCCTGACTGTTTTGATTTGTATTTAAATGGAATTGGACCATATATGTGCTGAAATATAGCTGTGAATTGGTGCTGTACAAATACATAAGTATGAAAAGGATGGAACTTGAAATGAATACATTTTCTGGATGAATTTTCAAATAAAATGTAACCTGATCCTCACCTAAGTTGCAATAATACAAAAACTCAGGCTCAAGCTGATAACACACTAATTATTATAAATTCTTGGGTCTTTAGTGAACACACTCATTAAATGATCACAGAGCTGGAGGAAGGAGTAAGGGCCTCCTTGGAGGTACTGGCTTGTCAAAACTCCTTCAGCACCAGTGACTTCAACAAGACTTCAGCAGGCAGACAGACATGCTGACATTGTCCTGGAGGAGATTTTGGTAAGCCTGGGAATTTATTTTTCTTTCATGAATGCAAGTTGTCCAGGTAATGAAGCAAGCCCAAATCAAATCCTTCCACCATACTTCACCATTGGAATGATGTTTTGATTGTTAAAGTGTGACCTTTTTGTTTCAGACACAGTGATAAGGATTCTTTCTTCAGGAGCTTCCTTTATAATGTTCTGCTATTTACTGTGTTCAACAATGGAGATCATTGAACAGGGTATCCAACTCATGAATGGAGATGTTTCTAACACCAGTGATGTCTCCAAGGCTTCAGCTGTTCCTCGTGGGTTCTTGACCAAACTGAGGATTCCGGACAGTGTCTTTGGAGTCCTCTTGGTTGAACATCCAGTTCTTGGAAGAACTACAGGACTATATGCCCTTCATTTCTAGACACATTTTCTGTGTCACATTTCCCACCTATGGAATCACCTGTGGAGTGATGGATGTGTGATAATTGACCTCTTTCCACTTTCTGTAGATCAACAACTCTAGATCATACATCTTTAGAAGCATCTTTTTAGCAAGGCATGCTTCATATCATTAGATGATTGCTATAATCAACAAACTTTAAATGTTTGTGTTTTTTAATCAATCAAAGTAGCTCTGAACCTCACCCCCAAACTCAGTTCTTTAATCCAAATAATTTTTGTTGATATGGTTAGTTTATGGATTCGCTTACTTTTTCCTTCATCACTGTGAATATTAAATGGGTGTGCTCAAGAAAAACACCATCCATCCATTTTCTATACCCACTGAATCCAATGATGGGGTCACAGGGGTCTGCTAAAGCCAATCCTAGCCCACTGCAGGCGAGAGGCGGGGGTACACCCTGTACAGGTCGCCAGTCCATCACAGACGAACAACTGCATATACAGACGAACAGCCACGCACACTCATACACCTACGGCCAATTTAGAGTTCTCCATCAACCTTCTATAGATGTTTTTGGACTGTGGATGTTAGGATCTGTATGTCTGTGCCTGTTTTTCCCTTCTCTACAGGTAGGGCGTGTTGAAGCTCCTCCTCCTCTGTTCCTCATGCACACCTGGTCTCCATTCAGCTCATCAAGATACAGCTACTTAAACCCGGCTCAGACTGTCACTCCTTGCCAGTTCGTATTGTGTGCTTCGCGCTTCCAGTTTGTCCCTGGTTCTCCAGTGTTCTTTCTTCGCATCTCAGCTTCAGTGCTCCTCTTCGTTTGGTCTGGCTCGTCTCGTCTCCCTTGGTCCTTCTCGTCAGTTCCTGTCTCCAGTGTTCCTGTTCCTTCTGGATCCCGTCGTACCTGTATTTCCCCTGTTTGGATTATTAAATGTTACGCCTGTATTGGATCTGCATTGTGGGTTCTGTTTCTCGACAAGCTCCAGCTTAACAGTGGAAGGAAACCAGAGTATCTGGAGAAAACCCACACAAGCACAGGGAGAACATGCAAACTCCACACAGAAAGAATCCTGTTGGGAGTCAAAGCAGGAACCTTCTTGCTGTGAGGCAACAGTGCTAACCACTAAGCCGTCCCAAGAAAAACACAAGAAATGATAATATTTGGTATTTTTTCAGTGCAAGCTGTTGTTATTTTGGTTTAGATGAAAATTTGATAACATATACTTCATTAATGAATCAAAACAAGTGAATTCCTAAAGCTTAACATACTTCCCCCCAGCCACAGTAAACTGAATTAAATTAAATCATTACATGTGATCTTTTTGTCAGGTTGTTGAATTATCTCCATTTTAAAAACTTACTTTCACAATGTGATTGACACAATGTACAGATAACAAACTTAAACTAGTGACTCTATGTTTTATAGCCCGGAAGAAATTATCCTTTTGACTGGAAGGTTTTAAAAATAAGGAAGATGTAAACATGGTTTAGTACTTCTATACACAACTGGTTTTGTGTGTAGCACACTGGTTTCCACGGGCTGAGAATGCCTCTGAATGCAAGCTCTCTGTTTTGTGACTGCATACTTCCTGGAGACTATAAACATGGAAAGAAACTCCTGCCTTGATGATGATATAAAGACATGTTAGAAAAAGAATTCCCAGAAGGAAGTGCAACAGACCAACATATTCTCTTTAAAAAAGCAAACAAAAAACACCACAATTTACATGTTTTGCTCACAATAAAGTAGCACCATCTATTTTCTTTCTTTCTTTCTTTTTAAGATTTTTGCAGCTCCAGTGGTCTTTATTGGAAGTAGCCTGACAGGAATTTTGAACAGAGAGGACAACACATAGACAAGGGTCAAACCTGGGCTGGACCACAGCTTCTGCACAACCAAGTGAGCTGTCCATCGCTCTTGTTTGCTTATTTTTAAAGAGCAGTCCTGACACCATGATTTAAGAGGAGCAATTTAATATTAAGAGGAGCGATGAGTTGATTTGTTTGATGATATTTTGTTTACACCCTTACCTACCCTTAGAGCTGAAGAGGAATGATATGTCCACTATTGCTGGAACTGATAGATTTATAAATCAAAAGTGGTACATGATAGTTCAAGTTTAGGAACAATGATTTCATTTAAAACTAAAAAAACTTTAAATGGTTCAAAATATTTACCTGCCACCTTCAAGATGTTGATGAAAAGCTGTTTTATGTTGTCAATCTTGCATGCAGACATTGTGGTTTGTGTGGCTGCAGAAAACACATTTGTGCTCTTTGTCTAGGAGAATGTACAAATAAAACATGTGGTTACTTCAGAGCATGTTGTCATTTCCTGGGGATGAAGCATTCACTAAGATCTTTGTAGAGAAAAGCCAAAGCACACAGGGTTAAGGACGACACCCTCCTCTCTCACTTGGAAGAAATCTCTGCCTTCAATGAGCCTTGTGTCCATCTCTTTACCCACAGCTCTCTAAAACTCTGCAGTGTCATGGCTGCTTGGATCCAGCCAGCTAGAGAGGCAGAAGCCCTGCAAAGCCCAGCAAATGTTGGGTTACAAAGAAATTCTTGTGTTGCAGAGCCATAGTCCTGCTTGCTGTGTTATGTGGGTGCGCACATTTCAAGATACACATGTGTCTGCATATATTTGTGTGTTTAATTTCATATGTTTGTGTGACTGTGTGGGTTTCTTCCTGGTGCATGTGTGAGAGCTGCAGGAGGATAATTGTTGAGTATTATGACAGTTTCCAGCAGGTCCAGCAGCATATGACTGCCACCTGTTGACAGAGAGCTTTTACTACATGGTAGTATGTTCATGCTCCCCACAGCGTTATCCTAATATCACAGCATACGGTTGCCACAAAAACTATGTTAACCCTTTGGAAGTGTCTGCTTTTCTGCATGCCATAAAAGGTTTTCTTATAATCATCTAAGTCACAAAAACAAAAAAGCACAGTGTATAAGTTGGTAAAACACAGACTATTATAATCTCTGTCTTCACTGAACACACTCATTAAAACCTTCGCAGGACTAGAGTTGATATTGGAGTTGACAGCTGTTGAACCTGATTTAGAAATAGCAACTTTATCCAGGTCTTCTAGTGTTTCTGGATCAGAGTCCCTTAACATCCACCCATCCATTTTCTATACCTGCTGAATCCACATACTGGGTTATGGAGATCTGTTGGAGCCAGTCCCAGCCCATTTCAGGCGAAATGCAGGGGTACATCCTGGACAGGTCACCAGCCCATCGCAGGGTCACATACACAGACAAACAACCATGCACATTCACACTCATGGACAATCTAGAGTTCCCAGTCAACCATGTACATGTTCTTGGATTGTGGGAGGAAACTGGAGTACCCACAAGCACGGGGAGAACATGCAAACTCCACACAGAAAGTTCCTGCCAGGCTGGGAGTCACACCAGGAACTATTTTGTAGATGTGACTCAACAGTGCTTTCTACTAAGCCACCATGCTACCCAGCTGCTAAACATTTGAGAGGAATTCTGGATCATTCCTCTTTTCAGAAACACTTCAGCTCAGACACATTAGTATGTCTGGTGTGAACGTCTCTCTGGAGCTCATTCCACAGCACACTGTGAGGGAAATAAATGCAGAGATCCAGTTATATCACTGTTTAGTGAATGGAAACATAAAAAAGAATAAACATTCTCCTTGATATGTTTGTACACAATTATTCAAAGTCCTCAGCAGGTGGGTTGTTCCAGTGCCAGTATGAGATGAATGTACTTGAGATTTTAGCAGCAGTATTTTCTCCTGCAGTCACTGACTTGCAGGTCACTGCATTATGCAGCTGTTCAATTTTACCCAAGATGCCAGCATTTTGAAAAACTGACAGGAATTAATTGTCTCTGATCTTCTTCACTCTGATCTGAAGAACAAGCTGATTTGGAGGGGAAAAAAAGAAAAGCAACTGAACATATTTGGCAGCACGGTGGCTTGGTGGTTAGCACCACAGAGAGAAGGTTTCTGGTTCAATTCCTGGGCCCAGGCCTGGATTCTCTCCAGGTACTCTGGCTTCCTCCAGCAGTCCAAAAACACGTATATTAGGTTGATTGAGAATTCTAAATTGCCTGTAGATGTGACTGTGTGTGGTTGTTTGTCTATATTTGTAGCCCTGCGATGGATTGGTGACCTGTCTAGGCTGTACCCCTGCCTATCACCTATAATGAGCTGGGGGAGGCTCCAGCAGACCTCCATGACCCTGTAAATGGATTCAGCTGGTATAGAAAATGGATGGAACATATTTGTGGTTGATTTCCTGCCACAAACCACATTCACCTAATCTGCAGCAGTTTGATACACATAACACTGAATTTATACTTGGCTTATTAGCTATTTACAAATCTCACTCACTTTTGATGAGAGAGCCTAAATGATTCCTAAGTTGGTTTATATGTACAGTTCAACCTCTATGCAGCACCAACGTACCATGAAAATGGTTTTACTGGATTCTTTGTTTTATTTTTTTCTCTTAAGAATCACAACTAAGGCACAAACTCTTTGTTTCCAGCTACAAGTTAAAATAATTCATGAACATTTTTATTCCTTGAGTACTTAATAACTTAAAGCAAGATAAAGTGCTTTTGCAGTGGATTAAGAAGCATATGCCATCTGAAGGAAAGTGCATTTATTTAATGTTGATTAATGTTTGAGGTCTGCATTTTAACAGGAAATAACTACATCCTATGTTGCATTGTGATAAATGATGGTGCCACAGTTTGTCTTAGTTTCTTATATTCTGGTCAAGACTAGTTAATCTTACAAGTGACAGTCTTCTTAAGAGAAATATTGTGAACTAGAACCAAACACACAAAGCTGTGACTTTGCAGTCTGGTGAATATAAATCTATCTTTTGAACACAATGTGAGTGGCTCTGGGAGGTTTGGTTTATACGTTAACCAGCTCAACAGCAGCATAGTTGCCCCACATGATTCAAATCTAGTCGATTCGCATGTTTGTAAGTTGATTTGTATGTTACTTCAATGAAGGTTAGTTACTTCAATGAAGATTATTTACTTCTATGAAAGCTAGTTACGTCAAAAAAGGTAGCTACTTCAATTAAGTTTAGCTACGTCAATGAAAACTAGTTACTTTAGTGAAGATTAGTTACTTTAAGGGCAGTACGGGGGCTAAATGGATAGCACTGTTGCCTCACAGCAAGAAGGTTCCTGCTTCGTCTCCCGGCAGGAGTCTTACTGTGTGGAGTTTGCATGTTCTCCCCGCACTTGTGTGAGTTTTCTAGTTACTCCGGTTTCCTCCTACAGTCCAAAAACATGTATGTTAAGTTGATTGACAACTCTAAATTGGCCGTAGGTGTGAGTGTGAGAGTGTGTGGTTATTTGTTGTATATGTGGCCTTGTGATATATTGGCGACCTGTCCAGGGTGTACCCCTGCCTATCGCCTGCTATGGGCTGGGATTGGCTCCAGCAGACCCCCGTGACCCAGACATGGATTCAGCAGGCACAGAAAATGGATGGATGGATAGTTACTTTAATGAAGGTTAGTTACTTCAATAAGACTTTGTTACTTCAATGACAGCTAGTTACTTAAAAATGAAAGGTAGTTACTTCAATGAAGGTTAGTTCAATTAAAGTTAGTTGCTTAAACAATGGTTGGTTAGATCCTTCTGTGAAAGCTAGCTACCTAAATGAAAGCTAGTTACTTCAATAAAGAATAGTTATATACTTCAGTTGTTACTTCAATGACGGTTGCTTTCTTCAATTAAAGCTAGTTACATCAATGAAGTTTAGTTACTTCTATGAAGGATAGTTACTTCAATGAAGGCTAGTTACACAATAGTTACTTCAGTGAAAGTCAGGTAACTTCAGTGAAAGCTAGTTACTTCAATGAAAGATAGTTACTTCCATACATGTTAGTGAATTCAATCAACCAAGTAAATTTATTAAGCGTTACCATTTCAATGACAGTTAATTACTTCAGTGAAGGCTATTAAGCTAGTTCTATGAAAGCTAGTTACTGCACTTGACATTAGTTACTCTAATGAAAGCTAGTTACCTTATCGAAAGGAAGTTACTTCAAAGAAAGCTAGTTAGTTCCATAAAAGCTAGTTTTTTCAAATAAGCCAATTACATCAACAACAGGCAATTACAAGACAATTACAATTACAATTACATTGAAGCTTAGATACTTCAATGAATGCTAGTTACGTCAATGAAACCTGTATACTTCAATTAAGATTAGTTTCTTCAACGAATGCTATTTAATTCACTTAGTGTATTGTGTAACGTATTCACTTAGTGTATAGTGTAGTGTATTTCAATGAGGTTAGTTACTTCAATGAAAGCTGGTTACTTCAATAAATATTAGTTTGTTACTTTGATCAAGCAAGTTTTTCAATAATGGTTACTTTTTCAATGACCGCTAGTTAGTTAGGTTAATTACTTCATCGAGGTTAGTTACTTTAATCAAAGTTAGTTACTAGAGTAACTAATGCGATAACTGTAAATACGTGGTGGAATTGCATTGTGGGTGTTTCTTCCTGTATCGCGTCTTTGTTTGGCTAACAATTCTCTAATCTCGGTAATATATCTTCACTTACGTTCACTGCCC
>JAOWBL010066682.1:0-21105 GCA_028564865.1 Zenarchopterus dispar
TATATATATATATATATATATATATATATATATATATATATATATATATATATATATATATATACACACATATGTGTGTGCATGTGTGTTTGTGTGTGTGTTAGCTGTCCTGAGGGCAGATAACTTAGCATAATGAGTGAGTAGTCTGCAGTTATTTCCAAACTATTCTCTTTGTTCTGTTTGCCTTTAAGGTGGCTTAATGGTACTTGTTTTAAAACAATAATTTCCTTCCTAATCCTGACCATCAGTTCCAGTGGCTTTGAGGTGAATGTTGCAAAGATCGCCAAACCAAGCTGTAACGTTACAGATAATACGTTTAATGAAAATGGCATGGCTGATTGGTGAACCTGGAGTTTCTACCTCTTCCCTGAAAGAAAATGCGAGTGCATGTAGACTTCAACTGGCGACCTCTCCAGGGTGTACCTTTGCCTATCACCTGTAATGAGCTGGGACAGGCTCCAGCAGACCCCTGTGACCCTGTACAGGAACCAACAGGTATAGAGATTGGATGGATGGATAGATGGATGTAGGCCTCATCTAAATTTGGACTACGACTAATCACAAAAGTTGTGCATTGCTGAGCAAGCGTTTTCCCTCATCAAATCTTGCGTGATTGTAATGATTTTTAAGAAAGCAGTTAACTATTACTTGGATAGATCATTTCATTTACCATTAAAAAAAAAAAACTTTACATAACAGTATGTGACAGCCAAAACTGCACAGCTACACTGAATCCTATAATCCGCACAGAAATTTCTCTCACTCTGGCAGCTAAAATCAGCTGTCACGCTATCTCTGCAATTATAAAAGGATGATTCAGGTGCAAATGGCTGATAGCACTGTTGCTTTCTCTTAGAACTAGAAACAGTGTTATTTTGGGATCTGTCGGGCATTTTAGTTACATAAGGTGGATGATTTGTCCCCTCCTTTTTGAGAGGTTAAACTAAACAACTTTTCTAAAGATCTTTTAGTGATGATGTTCTCACAGCAGTTAGGATTGACTCCAGACCCATCCAGCCCTTTAAAAAAAACTGCTTAAGGTATCATTTAAAAAAAATCCTTCTGATCAAAAGTCTGTTTTTCATTCTGACACTGATGCTATCAGTAATGAAACTCATGAGAAGGGAAGTTGAAAAAATTAAATCCAAGACGCTGAGGTAAAACGTGGAAATATGACCACCCGGTAACATTATGTCATCCATCAAGTTAGATTCCTAATATAAAGAAAAGCCTGTTCTTCATAGTAGCCTTAAAATGTTAAACATTTAAACAAATTGGCCTTTAAACCCTCCCACACTGATGTAAAAAATATATATCTAAACAAATAAATAAATTACATAGAATTGGCAACAAATGTGGTTAACACATTTTTTGGGAAAATAATTTTAACAAAGTAGGTCATAAAAGTAGCACAGTGTCCTGTTAATGATGTGAAATTTTATGAAATAACACCACTGAAGGACGGTGTTGCAATAAAACAAGAACAGCACAGTGTCTTTCTCTTACAAACACTAACACTTTCAGTCCCCAACTTACCTCCCTATCCTAGACCTCATGATTTGCTCTCTTTTTCCTTACCAACCATCATCGCAGATCCTAAATGAGCTGCATTTTGCTGTTACATATAACACCACAGTATGTTTGTCCTATTTTAGCTTCCACCCTCTGCTGTGGTTTTGCGCCTACTAATTAATTGCCCTTTCAGAAGAGTGCCTTACCCCTCGCTGTTCAATAACAGCAAAGGATGCTCTCTGTCTATTCATACATCAGCATTAAACTTTGTCATCTGAAGGGCCTACCTTAATATTTTACACTAAATTGTGTTTTGGACTGGATGCCAAAGTACGAATGACAGAATGGTGTAGACTCATTTATCATCCCACCCCAACATGCACACACCTCCTTCTATTTCTTTATCCGCACACACCTCTACTCTCTCTTGCTCCCCGTGTCTCCATGGAAATCATTGGTTTCTCCATCCGTCTCACATGAAAGAAGTGCTGCAGATTTTCTGTTGACCATCAGTCCTGCTTACACAGATGAGGTTCCAGGGACCCTATCAAAGATGCATATGCATTTGCCTACCCCACCCCACCCCAACCAACTGACTTAATTCAGTTGATAATATCAAAGAAACACAAAATCCTAGTTAGAATTGCTGATGAACCTGCAGTGGAATTCAAAATGTGACCACAATATTTAAATAAAATGTTTTAGTTACTGAAAACCACATTAGAGGCTTTCATAAAGTATAACAAAATCAGGTACAAAATAAATCCTGGACAAAGTGATCGCTACTTCTGCTGCAGTGATCACTTGTTATGAAGCATTTGAATTGTGGTTTTGTGGCATTCTGTTTTTCTCTTGTTTTAAATTTTCAAGGATCTTGACATTTCCTTTTTTAACTATAATGTTATCACATAGTTTAACTGTCCGAAATGTATTAATGGTCTCATGGGGCATGACACTATGATGAAATGTAATGAAGGAAGTCAGAAAAGATTGGTGCAGATTGAGCAAAAAAAGAAAAAAAAAGAAAAAAAACACCCCACAATATATTTTAAGTACTTCAAATGTTTAGGCTGAGAGATGATGATTCAAATACACAAAGATTTTGTGGTTAGTTTATAATATAGGCTCTGCAAGCTGTTTTAAGAGAGAAATTCATTTTTATTTTGGGAAATATGTCGCAGAGAGCTTTGAGGTTGGCTGGCCTGGTTGTACAGGATTCCAAAGAGTGAAGACACAGCTAAGATTGCAGATTTCTGATAGTAAAGTGAAGCTGGAAGCAAGATGTCGAGAGTGGGACTTATCAGTAGGGCAGGTAATTCACTAGCTGGGTGCTGCTGAGGAATGCTGAAAGTATGCAAGGTGGTTGTTAATGACTTGCTGGGAGCTGTGGGGGGTGGGAACAGACTCGAAGAGGTTGGTTTGTGCTGGGAACCATGAAATACAGGCTTGTTTTCCCCCTGTTGGATAGCTTTTAAACCATAGTCATTTTATTTTAATAGACGTCATATGAGATTGTGTAAACTTTAACTTACAAAAGCACTATAAATACCGCACTCTTCCATGACTATAAGGTGTATGGATACATGGTTATAGCAAAATACAATGACTACATACTGCATGAACTGATGAGTGGGAGCTTGATTTGACCCAGCTAATCACCTGCAGCTGCACACCAGGTCTTAAACCAAATGGGACAGTTTTCCGGACAGTGCTCTGGCTACATAATTTAGAGCTCATCACCCCTCACTTTTTGACCTGGCTACATTTGCTTAACAGCAGATGAAGCAGGTGGTGAGAAGGCCTCGGAAGCCTCTGGAGGGTGACTAAACAAGAGAACAGAAGGTAACTGGCCTGACAGTTTTCCCTCTATGTAACTGACTGTAAAACATAATGTTTGTGGAATCAAGAGCTCATGTGAGAAGGTTCTTCCTGTGAAGACCTTTTACTGCACACTTAGACTACTTAAAAACATCCCTTCCTAATCCCACTTAGACTCTATGGCCACTTTTATCTCCAAAGTAAAAATTTAATACACTATGGGCTGCATTAGATAAGCAGCACCACAACCAAATACAACACGAGGTTGCGTTTTTTTCAGGTGGTACAATCTATGGTGTGGAATATACCATACCTTTCCATCATTCTGGGTTAGATCTTCATTGGGAGCCTTCATTTCATTGGCTTTGATGATCATGTCACTCATGAAGGTAATGTAGTCCTCACAAAATGAGTCATTCTTGAGAAGCTTCTTCTTCAGGTCCAAGACTCGTTGCTCTGCTACTACACAATTGTTAGGCATTCTAAGTTCTGTGTAGGCTGGTGCAGTAATGCCCCTCTACCAACCTGACAGACTGTGACAAGTTGTCCATGAACATGGGATGGGACATCTCCAGCTGTTCTTGGTTACCTTCAGGGAAGTTGTATTTGAACTGCTGATTCCACAATTCATCCAGTGTGGCCACAGATATTTTGTTTGATGTGTATATATATATATATATATATATATATATAAAACTCCATCTTCAGAAGGTTCGCAGTTGCTGTTCCTTAATGGTACATTCACCATTCATCCAAAGATGGTTCTTATGGCATAAGGTCCCTCACTGACACTCCTGATGACCGCTTCTGGTTCCATAGCTTTTGGCACATTGATCCCAATCACCAGCCCTTTTTCTGCACTGATTTCGCACTTGCTCCAGATGAGGCCCCCATCCAACATCTGGTTGTGTAATCTTCCTTTTATTAGCTGGGATAGTCCTTTGAGAGAAAACTTCCGGGAGGTCTATGAAACTGATACTTTCTAAGATACTCACTTCCAGGTCTGTTCCTCTGTGGTTGTTAGGAGAATGTTAATTTTCTTCTGACTTAGGCTGAGCTCATTCATTAGCATTTCAGTGCAACAGGTGGCCATACTGCCTGGTTCTAAGAAAGCAGACGATGTCACCACCTTCTTCCCCTTCTTTACTTGGACTGGAACAATGGGAAGGATATTCTCCATGTCCCCAGGCCTAGAGCCAGAACATATTCTGTTTGTTTTGTCCACAAACCCACTAATCACAGACTGCTTCTCCCCTTCATCTGATGATTCTCCCTTAGGTGTAGCCTTATCTTTGCCCTTCATGTGCTGTTGCTCCGTTCTCTTCTTAGTCTGCAGTATACAAGGTATATATGAGAATAACATTAGGAGAAAATTAGAAAATTTTTAACCTCTGCATTGCCTCATACAGCATAGTAGAGCGGGCTTCACCAGAAAGGCCTCAAAGGTCAGATTTAACAGCCATATAAGTCATTTGTCTGTACCCTGGAATACAATTAGCTGTTTCCAATGCATTACATTAGATGCCACCAGCAAATGTCATCATAAAGTAAAGCTTTGTGAAAAAGCAACATCTTCTGTCTACAAGGTCAGTCATCCACTTGCTGTTTCAGATCCTCCTTCCATAGATTTAGCCATCGTAACCACGTCGGTAAGAGTTATGCTCATGTCACACTGAGTTCAACATTCTCTGCCAATGCTGGCAGAGGACAGAGCAAATGATGTAGGAATTCAAAACAACTAACTTTTCATTTTATTGTTAGTAGTGATGTTGCCAACAAGAAAGATCCATCTAGCAAAAAAACTGAAAATAAGAGAGTATTGGTCCTAACTTTTCCAGTGAGAAGAAAAAGAGAGTTCTGAATGTGCCAGTCTTTATTGGGATACACAGCAGAGCAATTCCAATCAAATTGCTCCCGTGGAAACATGTAATATAAGCTCTTGTTTTTCTAGCCTTCTCTGTGTGGATGGATAATTCCTTGCTCTGTAACACTGGAGGTGCTACATACATATTTTGAGGCTATAATAAAATTTGAAGGTTATAAAAGACATTTGGAGTGAAATTTAGAGTGAAATGGGTTACCTAGCTGTGAATGAGGTGAATATTCTGAATACTTCAGCTGGACAATGATCCAATGGGTGCTAAAATCACATTGATGTACAGGTTCGCGCACTGACTTCACTTTACCAGTGCATCAGTGGCCAATGCATAGCTATCAGAATCAAGGTGTGGCAATACACCCTCACTCTAAACAGAGTGGGCACAATTAGAGCCAAAGAAGCGAATACGTACAAGAGGACGCGTGATCATGTGTGTGCTAGCGCATCCACATCGAGAGGCGCACCCCCTCTGAGCAGCAAATAAAACAGCAGACACTGTGCATTCTTCTAAGAGGCAAAGAAATCCGCTACCGCATGGCTGTGGCAATCCCACTCCTCCTCCACAATGGTTACATGCAGAGTTCATTCCCTATAAAATGGTGTGCCCCTGCACAGCCCCTTGATTTGAAATCCCAGAGACGTGTGTTGCCCGAAGAGACAGGAGGCATCCACTGCTCCAAAGCATCAGTTTGCACCCCAGCATGTGCAATTGAAGTGAGTGAACAATCAGGATCATTAAAAGGCTGCTAAGCTGGTAAAGGTTTGGCAGCACAACATTACACTAGGGTGCAGGTTTAGGCTCCAATGTGAGCATGTTCTTTTATAACTGCATTTGCTGTTGTTTTTTGTTTTGTTTTTGGTATGTAATCTTGGGTGTTTATGACAATGTACCAATTATTTTCTTTGCACTTGTTTCTGAAGGTTTTCTAAATGATGTACTGAACAATATACTTGAAATTAAAAGGTGTCAATTCAAATTAAAATCTTGTACCTGGTATCGCCAATATTATGTTACTGTGAAGCCTCGTGGCTGTCCAAAGTCTGCATAACTTTATGCTGGAGGTAGTGCGACATGGTGATGATGAGTAATGGAAAGAGAACAGAAGTTAAAACTAATTCAACAAAAATTTATCTTGAGATCTTCAGTCTGATGACTTCAGACAAAGGGGACTCTCAGTTTATATTTTTTCTATTTTGCTCTGTTTTTAATCTGTTCCCAACCAGTGTGTCTATGCATTTCATATTACTAAGCATCAGTCACATTTGACACATGCCTTAATATAACTGCCCAGAAATGACTGAAATTCTCCCTTTGCAAACTTTACTGTCACCAAAATAATAAAACAGTTTGCGCCCAACAGAGACCAGTTGAAAATTCCATCTTGATTCTTCAAACTGGAAGTCAACTAAAAGGTTTTGACTAACGGGTTTCTGGCTTTTAGAACCACATTATAAACTTTGCATAATCCGTGCAGAAGATGTATAAAGATGAATAAACACTGACAAAACAATATGAGCCAATGGTGAACTGAAGAAATTTCATATATCTTTCGCTGCTAAATTCTCGTCTGTGTTCACCATGGCTGCTGTTATGAATATTTTGCTGTGAAAGCAGAAGGACCAATGAATTAAAAAGAAATTCCATTTACAAACTTTAACTGCAGAGTTAAGGTTTGCAAATGGGAGCAACATCTTTAATAATGATCTCTGATAATATCTTCTGCCATTCAATTATAACAATATTTACTGTATGTCCCACAAACAATATCCCTTTCACCTCCACTGCAAAGGCAGTAATCCTGAAAGACATTTTTTTTTATTACAATATTAAGTATTCTTATGGGGAGTGTGCATATGACACAGTATGAAAAAATTTAGGTAAGTTAATAGATTGTAGTGTATCACAATAGCTGCACTGTTTTATTTATTTATTTTAAATGGTCTGAAATAAGAGTTCAGATGAGAGGGCTTTTCATGTGAAGCCTGTTTACTGCAGACTCAGACTGCTTAAAGAATCCCCTCTTCATCCCACTTAGACTCTATGTCCGCAACAGACTCTATAAACGCAAGAAATTTAGACACACTTCTATCTTCAAGGTAAAAATTTAATACACTATGGGCTGCATTAGTACTACAATCTGAGTAGTTGAACATTTTGTTTATTTGCAAACTCTGTCTTTAAAGTATAGCATACCTATTTTATATTTGGACAAAACAAGAGCCTTGCCCCACTCTATACCTTCTCGATGTAATGGACTTTTGAATGACAATGTGGACCTGTAATAGGAACTGCAAACCTGAAACACTCAGAAACAAGATCAAGAAAACATTTCGGGTGAAATATACCAATAATTCATAAAGTGCAATAGCTAGACTGAAGTGCATTAAAGAGCTGAATTCATTAGTAATGCAAACAAAAGAAGTTTGCTGGATAACTAAGTCTTGTACACAAAGATATCTAATTTTTGAATCTGCATCTTGACTACTTTTCTGAGACAACAAGTCATGATTTTAGCTTTGTTATCTAGAGTTTGTGAGTTGTTTAAAGACTGATCTGAAAGACTGTTGTTTGGGAACAGTTGTGGTCAAACAGCTCTGATCTGCCAGGCAAGGGCTTGGCCAAGTTCCCGTAAAGAGCATGTGGAGTATGTAGATGGCTGATTGCAAAGTGATCAAGCAGGAAGGACACGCTTGACAGACCACTTCTCAAAAATATATATATCTGGGTTATCCAAGAACCACACTGGAGACCTTCAGGCTACCCCTGAGAGAAGTTCCATCAGACACTGAAAACTCCACCTACTGTCTCACATATCTAAAACTTGCTCAACTGACTAGACAGGATGGGCATATGGGGGTGAGGGTGGGGGTGAAAAATGCTTAGATGAAAGGCACAGTGCACTAGAAGGGACTAGATGTGACTGCAGAAAGATTCGTAATGCCCCCACTACAAAATAGGCTAGTGAAGCATCAGCAAAGGTCATCAGACTTGATAGGAAAATGGACGTGTAGAAGTATTTAAGCAAGGCTCGCAGGAGACAGGGGACACTGAGATGTTGGAGCTGGAGTACATTGCGAGTCAAGTCTGAAGTATCGTACCACAGAGGTGAACTACTGACCAAGTGAAGAGAGCATAGTAAAGCCTGGCTTTAACAGGAAGGCATCACAAGTCAGATTTAACAGCCATATAAGTCATTTGTCTGTACCATGGAATAAATACAGGTGTTCCCAATAAATTACATGCATTACAGTAGATGCCACCAGCAAATGTCATCATGAAGTGTTTAACTGTGAAAAAGCAACATCTTCTGTCTTCAATATCAGTCATCCACTTGCTGTTTCATGTCCTCTTTTCAAAGATTAAGTCACGGCAGCCAGGTCGGTAAGAATTATGCTCATGTCACAGTGAGTGCAACATGCTCTGAGGACAGAGCAAAGGATGTAGGAATTCAAAACAACCAAATTGTCATTTTCTTGTTAGTAGTGATGTTGCCAGCAAGAAAGATCCACCTAGAAAGAAAAGCTGAAAATAAGAGAATATTGGTCCTAGCTTTGCCAATGAGAAGAAGAAGAGAGTTTGGCATGTGCATGTCTGCATTGGGTTGAACACCAGAGCAATTCCAATCAAACTGCTCCCATGGGAACAGGGGATCATCGCAAACTTGTGTTACAGTGTTCAGGGGGCTCACACAAACGTAATATAAGCTTTCATTTTTCTAGCCTTCTGTGCCTGGATGAATAATTCCTGGCTCTGCAACACTGGAGGCACCACAAATTTAAGGCCATAATAAAATTTGAAGGTTAAAAAAGAAATTTGGAGTATAATTTGAGTGAAATGTGTTATTCAGCTAAGATTGAGGTGAATATTTTGAAATTGACTTTCAGCTGGACAAAGATCCAATGGTCACCAAAATCATGCTGACGTGCATCAGGGACTGAAAAATAATTTGGTGAAAAGGGAACCGATTGACTATTTCAGTGATTGGTTATAAAACCTGATGTAAAATTCCACTGAAAGATTTCTGCAGGGTGAAAACGTTCCACTGTTAAAAGCTCACCTGCATAGTTTAATGAGCAGACACGTCAGGAACATCAAAAGGCCGTTAGGCTGGTAAAGGTTTTACAGCACAACATTACACTAGGGTACAGGTTTAGGCTCCAATATCTGTCCGTTCTTTTATAACTGTATTTGTTTTTGTTGTTGTTGTTTGTTTTTGTTAGGTAACATTTGATGTTTATGAGAGTATACGAAATAAACAATTATTTTATACGCACTTATTTCTGAAGGTTTTTTTGGATGTTGTACTGAACGATATGCTTGAAATTAAAAGGTATCAATATTTCAGATTGAAAGAATAAAGAAAAGGAAAACAAGACAAAAACAGGTGAAAAGAGGATAGTCATTAAAACTAATTTAAACAACAAAAACTTAACTTGAGGTCTTGAGTCTGATGGCTTTAGACAAAGGAGGCCTCTCAGTTTATATTTTTTCTATTTTGCTCTGTTTTTAACCTGTTCCCAACCAGTGTGTCTATGCATTTCATATTACTATGCATCAGTCACATTTGACACCCGCCTTAAAACGCCCAGATTAAAATTCTCCCTTTGCAAACTTTATTGTCACTAAAACAATAAACACTTGGCGTCTGAGAGAGACCAGTTGAAAATCCCATCTTGAATGTTCAAACTGAAAGTTGAGTAAAAGGGGTTTCTCATTTTAGACCCACATTATGGACTTTACATAATCCCTGCAGAAGATGTATAAAGATGAATAAACACTGACAAAACAATATGAGCCGATGGTGAACTGAAGAAATTTCATATATCTTTCGCTGCTAAATTCTCATCTGTGTTCACCATGGCTGCTGTTATGAATATTTTGCTGTGAAAGCAGAAAGAGAGAAGCCGACCAATGAATTGGAAAGAGCTGAAGGAACTTTAGAGTTATTGTTTGCAAAATGGGAGCAACATCTTTAACTAAAATCTGATAATATCTTCTGCCATTCAATTATAACAATATTTACTGTATGTCCCACAAACAATATCCCTTTCACCTCCACTGCAAAGGCAGTAATCCTGAAAGACAATTTTTATATTACAATATAAAGTATTCTTATGGGAAGTTTCCATATGAGATAGTATGACACATTTAGGTAAGTTAATAGATTGTAGCATATAAAAATAGCTGCATTGTTTTATTCTCTGCAGAGGTCTGCATCTTAAGCGAGTTCCCTTTAGCATGAAGTTAAAAGCACCCGCAGATGTAGTCATCAAACATTTGTATTTACATATTTATTACTGAGAATTTCAGCTCCTTCAGTGCTAAAAGCAGTAGAAAGGTCATTTGTAGCTGGGATGTTGTTTACACACTCTCAGTGCATAAAGGATTGTTTAACTGCTGTATGTCTTAAACACTTCTATGACCTTCCAATGCTCCACACTTACCTCTAATGAAAAAGGCTGTTAAGGGAGACATAAACATTAAGCAAACTACTCATGCAATTGGCAGGCTCTTTTCCGGCTGCCAGTCACTCACTGCTGATATATTTTAAAGAGGCACACTAATAGCTTTTGATGCGGACTATTTTCTTTTGGTTTTCGTGGTATAGTTTTATTTTACTTTCTATGTCATTGGTCTTTAACTTGTGGATTCCCATTTTCGTGACAACTTTTCAACATCTGTACAAAAACAGTATTAATTCAGTGTTTGCATTTGACAACAAAACTTACTTTTAAAGTCACCTTTTGCTTCTTTTACTTAATTAGACAATTTACATGCATCTTCTCCACTGCTCATAATCAGCTAATTAAATTTGAAGCAATATAATGGACGACCATGAGCCCCTATCTGGTCAGATACGGCTCTGGTGATAACCAGAAACTGAGAGGTCTATACGCATTATATCCTTTGAGACCATCTTTGTGTTCAGTTTCTGGCTGCTAAAATCTTTTTGCAAGAGAAACTGGCCTCGGGATAATTATGCAAACTAGAGGTAAGGAAAAGAAAATGTGCTAAGGATTTAATTATCACTAGAAATGAACTTCACTCTGCATAAAGGGAAAGAAGACACAGCACTTATGAGCCACACATTCCGATAATAATCCTTTTAAATGTGGCTGCACATATCTACTTACTTTTAGGAAACAGAAAATGTTGATCTTATGATTTTCCCTATTTGTTGGTATTATTTGGTATGTGGCTGGCAGTAAATATGAATATAATTAAGACTGTTACAAAACAATTATGCTAAATTCATCTCAAATTGCGAGAGTAGTGTGTTGTAGGCGATTGCAGATTACTGCTGAAAGGCAATAGTGTGTCTGTGGAGGCACAGCACCGCTGCAAACATAAAAGATGTTCATATGGTGCTTTATTTTATTGATGGATGCATTAATCCATGACAATACCTGCCATATAAAATATGCATGTGTGTGTTTTCAGGAGGAGAGTAGGAGAAGCAGTGAGTGAGGCTGCAAGGGCTCATTGATATTTTTCTCAGACCAGCAAAAAAAAAAAAAAAAAAAAAAAAACAGAAAAAAAAAATCCTTAGACCCCCCCTAGTGACCCACTCTTAATGCAAGCTGTGCTCACAGATGCCTGAACTTGTTTCAGCATGCACATTAACTCAAAGCTTTTATTGCTCTGAACAGTGCCTTGGTGTCTATGTGTCTAACAGAAGGTCTCTCATACGTCATCATACGTCTTACACCCTGACAACCATTCAATCAAACACTGGCCGCCGGGATTGAGCCGGAACCCTTCTCCACAGGGATGGCTGTTACCATGGTAACTGTGGAGTTGTGCGACCCACCAGCAAGCACGAGAATGCAGGGAGGTTTTTTTTATTCCTAAAAAGACAACAAAAAAAGCAAAAATATGCCAACTTAGTGGCAGTTTTTTTTAAATTAACATTATTCTGTCTTTTCCTCTTTCTTTGTCTGTCTCTTTTTCTTTGAAGGAAATGATTTACCTGTGGTTCTTACAAACCAGATTGTTTATGAGTAATTGCAAGGTACCACAGCTGCATCAAAATTCCTTTTCTCTCTGCCATTGGTTGTCAACCATTTTCCAGCACAAGCAACAAAAGGTAGTACAAAATCACGTCTACATGGAGGAAAAAAGTTCATATATGTGTGTGTGTGTGTGTGTGTGTGTGTGTTTTACAGATGTGTCATTAGAAGATAGTTTAAGGGTAAAGCCACCCCTGATATTTTTGTATTTTTTTTTCTTTTCATCTGAATTCTATAATATTTTTGACTGCTCAGAAGAAAAATGTTTATGATTTCGTACTCCTGGCAAAACAGTTTATCTTTGTCAAGAGCATTATATCCAACTGGATGCTGTTTTAAAATTTCTCTACTGTCTATTTCTTTTCACCTAATGAAGTTGTCCATATAATACTACAAGGCATACTGCATGGTGACTTCTAAATAGTCAAACGGGCTGGAAAGTACACGCTGGGGTGGGGGTTTGGGGAGGAGTACAAGTGAACTGGAAAAGATAAGACAATTCAAGAAAACAAAAAACACTAAGACAAATCACTGATCACAGGCGGACTTGTTTGAAACTGTACCAAGACGGAGACAGTTTGAGGCTGAAAATGGACTAAAATTGACCCTCAAGTCTGCTGCCAGATCCTGTGATGTATTTTCTTCAAATAGTAGTGCAGGAAGACGGCTCTTCAGTCACAAGATTTATAGTGAAGGAAGCAGTTCATCTCTTTTGAAGAACTTTTGAGATACTGTGATTGCAGCATCAGTGGATGTTGACTGTGAATAGATCAAGAAACTGACAGACACCATTGAAGAGGGGCTCATTGCAAAAATGAAAGAAGAGTCACTGAATATTTTCAGAAGGTCCGTATTGTTATGTTACTGTCATTTTGTAACTTGTAAGTATTTATAACTTCTGAGTTGGAAGAAATATTTTTTGTTTAGTTGCCTTGCTATTCTGTATTCCTGTAATATATTTATTTTTGAACATAAATAATAATATGTATTAACTGTGAGCATTGAATGTGTAAAGAGTACACTTAATCCTAATAATAAGGATTTGGCATCTAACTATCCCCTTTAATTTAATATTTCACAAAAAAAAAAGAAAAAAGGTTTAAAGGGTTTGAATGTGGCATTAGATTCAGTCTGTCCATCTGATATTTGAGTCTGGGCTGAGCAACCAGAACTGAAATCCTCCAAAATGAAAATACATGAAGTGAAATAAAAAATGCATTCAAAATCTGTAATTAAAAATGTACACATTTTGATTGCACACCTGAAGACTTCCTCCCAGTACTGCAGTCTGCTGTCCACAGCACAACTCTCATATGGAGACTGCTTCCTTCTTTCACTTGACGTCCTCTTTTCTCCGTGAGTAATTAAAGAGAAGGTTTGGGCTCATACAGTGACAGGAGGCCCGCTGAGATAGTCAGTGGTCTAATTAGAACCACATATAGTATCTCTATTCTCATCTAAAAAAAGAAAAAAAAACACCAATCACCTATGTTTTTACACCAGCTGTGATTTGAGCATCCAGTGTTTTTACTGCGCATTTTTATTTTCACAGGTGCCGAGTATCAAACAACACAACACTCAGGAGAATTAAGGTTTTTGTTGTTTTTTTTTTAATTCTCCTCACTTAAGTGTCGGAAATTATGATTAATCGCCTTGAAGGAAGAGACACGTAGAACACAAGTTGCACCACACACTGAACCCACAAACTGTGAAGACCATATGGTCACTGCTCAGACGGATGCTGGTTCATCACATTGTGGTGATTCATGTAAATGCAGGGCGGGTAAAACTGATAAAATATTAACCAGGCAGAATATTTATGCTTGTCTTTTTATTTATACCCGACAGGCTCCAGTTGGCAAAGCACTACTATGAACTGATTCACTGCGGTGAGGGATCATGTTTACTCAGCTTGCCTCTGTATTATTTCTCACTCAAAGCCCCTACGGTGACAATGCTTGTTCATGTTCAACACTGTTACGGTCAACTGCAAATTTTGTATTCCGTTGTGCGGAGCATGCCTGCTGATAAATGGCCTGGAGGAGAGGTCCAAGGAGAGTCCTGTCAGGGCCAGTCAGCAACTGTGCTGCGGTATCAGTCTGAGGAAGATTGGGCATAATATTAGCCAGCCCCGTCACAACAAAGTATATTTGTCATATTGTCTTCAGTGCATCTGCACTGCATAAAGTAGCTGCAGAGAACCGTCTTCCAGCCCTCCAGCTGAAAAGGATTTGTAAATAACAGTCAGAGGCATAAATTGATAAAAATTTGAATGAAAGGATGCAGCACTGTGCAGTATGTGTCATATGTGCTGCAATGATGCCCACTAATACACTTTCTTTATAAGCTCTCTGTAAGGAAAATAGATCAGTTTTGGTGTTAACCAGTGAGCAATTGAAAATCTCTTCACACATCCACTTCATTTACAGCATTACCGGCAAATTATTCAGGTCAAGACTGCTGAGTGTGGTTATGATCCACAAGGAGTGGGGGAGAGAGGAAACACTGAAATGGAGAGTTGATACCTGACACAAGTCATCTGAGGTCTGTAATAATCCCATAACATCAGATGCATTATTCAGTGGGTGATTTCAGTCAGGGGAGTATTACAAAAAGAGCAAAAATATATGAGATTGTGTTCAGATACAGCCAACCCATCAGTAAATATATTTTGTTGCTCTTTGTACAACTCTGTATCTGTGTCTCCTTTGTCCAATGCACAAAATCTGGCACTTTCACAATAAAAGTGTAAAACACTGTTAACTGACTACATTTTCCGATACCCATAATTTTCTAATGGATATATCTGCCTTTTGAAAATTTAATATGCATATATTTTGCATTATGTGACAACATCCTGAGTGATCAAAAACTGGAAATTTACATTCGGAGAGGGTCTGAGTCACATATGGCCACATGCTTTTATCAGTGTATCCACAATGCACGACTGCCTACATAGTTGGTGTTGTCTGTGTAGACAGAAGGATATACTAATTTGCATGGCATCATATTAAAAGTGTTGAAAACGCAGCAGCTATAACAACAAACAAACAACATAACAACCATGAGATGTTGTCAGTTACCGTCTGTCTTGTTTTGATATTCTCCATAAGTTATTCTTCTTTTTTAATTTACCCCAGACTGGATGGGTGTTCATATTCCTTTTCCTGAAGAAGAAGAGGTGCGGTTTAGTGCATTTCTGCCTCTCACAGGTAAGAAAATAACTAATTTTGTCTTTTCAAGCAGAAGTAATGTAGGTACTTGTGTGCTTATTGATTAAGGAAGTAAGAGCCGATCACAACTCAGATGCATGTTGGAGATGTGAGAATGCCAGGTGTACACAGATGTGCCCAGAGCTGTTCACTTGTGATGAAATAACTCAGGACAGAAGTTGACACCAGGTCTAAAAAGGACCGGTGTTGTCCTGCCTTTCCTTCTCTTTCTGCTGGCTCAATCATTTGAGATGCCTTTTGACCATGATCTCCATCTCCCATCTTGCACTGCTCCCTTTGTTCTTCCTTGTCTGCTTCCTTGCCTTCTGCTTTTTGAGTCTTTTATTTTTACTTTTTTTTTCTCTGATATCCTCCTGCCTCGCCACTGGCTTCTGTTAAATAAATAACAATGTGAGGGAAAGACTAGAGACACAAAATATGTTTAACCATAAACATTTTATTTATTTGAAAAATATAATGAACAAACTTCTAAATTAATTCTCAGCATAATAAATTTGGCCTATAAAAGAAGTCAATGTGACATAACTGAACTAAACACCAAACTGAAACAACTTAACAGCATGAATCAACACCAGCTTTTATAGTGGGTGATCAGCCCACTGACAAAACACATGGGGTGGGGTGGGTGATGGTTGGGGGTAGAGAATAACATGCCAACTAGACAGATGAACAAAACCAATCAATTTAATATTCTAACAAAATCAGTCTTGTTTATTAAACAAAAAGTCAAAACTACAAAAGTAATAAAACCATTAAACCATGCCATTTAAGTAGAATATCCATTCTCTCCGTCTTCATAAAGGAAAATGGTGGAGTCCAAAAGTTTTCAGACCTTTCTGCAAGTGTGGTTCTCTAATGGCCAGCCAGGTTACAGCGATCACCATATACACTTGTAAACCCAAAGAAACACAAATTAACTCCCAAAAAATCACCACAAAGCAAAGTTGACAATGAACTAACTAAATGTGTGCACCAATTAAGATGAACCTACTTCAAGATTACTAATGATAATTAGGTTATAAACTGTGAATGAAAATAAGAAAAAAACAAAATCACCCTGGTCTTCCATGTGTTGCTCCTGGGTTGGCCATCACAAACTGTCACAAATGTGCATAAATGCAATGTTTACAACCTCCCGATATACACAAGAAAAAGCATAATGTTACCATTTAGTAATTTCTACTCCTTTTTCTGATGCTATCACACTTTGTATACGTAGGCACGGATATATGACAAATCTTCTTGGAAGACTAGACTTCTAAAAAGATAATGTCGTGGTTTGTAGACCATTTCAGAACCAACTTTGACTGAAAATAGGACTAGTAATTGTAGAGACTAAAGTTTTAACAGTTTGCCCATTCTTATTTCTTTTCTGGAACATATCACAAGTCATTAAGTTTAGTGAGAAAAATTAGATACATGACTGAATGTAAAAAGAGCATCTCAGAGAGGTTGAGTTGATCTTTAGTGAAAGTAGGCAGCAGCTCACCACTCTATTAAATACTGCATGGACAAAGAGTTCAACAGAATAACAATACGGCTGAGCAAGTCACGCTGTGAAAACTTTCAGCACTTTATTGGGAGAAAACACGTGTGAGTTTTTTTGCATTTAGCCTCTGTTGTAGTGTAATTTTTAATCTTACATAGACATATAGAGGGTGAAGAACTTTGCTTAAGCGAGGTGGGATCTTCCTTTAAGAGCGACAGCGAGTTTGATGAGTGAAACAATTTTAAGTTTGAGACCATCATTAATATGCATATTCTGAAATACTTATACATATTTCTGAGTGTATGCTGCCATCCAGTGGATTTTCTTAAAGTGAAAGTCTTGCTTATTTCAGCAAGACAATGCAATGTTTTAGAACAACTTCAGAAGCAAAATATTCCAGGTGTTCAACTGTCCTTTGTGCTAGTATTTGGCTCAACGTGAAAGAAAAAGAAGAACAACAGAGTCCCTGAACTGTTTAACTGTTGCAGGTTTATATTAAACAAGAATGGGAAATATTTGGCTTTTAAAATTACAGCAAATAGTCTTTCGCATTCCCAAACAGAAATAGGACAAATATAATGCCAAATCCTGATAAATATGCCTCCGTCTCCACTTTTATGAAACAAAATGCACACATCCAAATAAAACTGAACAAATAATGACATTCAGTCTTTGTCCGAATTTAATACAGGAAAATATTGAAAATGTGGTCATCAACTGCTGTCACTAAACTGATGTTTTTGTACATTTTATACACAAAATAAAACTCAGACTGATTTTTTTTAAGATAAAAAGGAAACAAATATAGTCTGGAAGAGGTTAGATGTGGATATTTTTCTGTTGGTACAGACCAAAAACAAAGATAAATGTGAATGAATAATGGACTTCAGCTTAGTGAGTATAACCACAACTCGGAATGAATAATACTTTTGCTCCATAACTGCTGGATGTATAAATAAGCAACTAAAATGCTCTAAATATATTAATTGGGTCCTCTGGGAGAGTTTAGCATTGTTACAATACAGCAGCTAATAGGAAAAGAAAGTCAGCTTTTATATATATATATCTGCGACAACTACTTACCCTTAAGGTTACCCTTACAAAATAGTATTAATTAAAATTCCTTTTTGCATAATTAATTAACTGATCTGAATGCCTCTGTCATCCAACTTTAAAGCACAGAACTCACAGACTGTCATGTTTGGGTAAATAATGTTCCGCTAATTAATGGGACGGGTCACTCCATGAAGCAGATTTTCATGTGATTTGAGTTTCTTCCCCCAGCAGAAGGTGTCTGTGACAAAGGAATTTACAAAACGATTTTAGCATCATTTTTCCTTCATCTCC
The DNA here is from genome assembly GCA_028564865.1 of Zenarchopterus dispar. Classification (NCBI taxonomy): domain Eukaryota; kingdom Metazoa; phylum Chordata; class Actinopteri; order Beloniformes; family Zenarchopteridae; genus Zenarchopterus; species Zenarchopterus dispar. The sequence continues at coordinate 18,290 of JAOWBL010066682.1, forward strand.
TTGAGATGGAGAAAGAGACAGAACAGGGAGGTTGGGACGTCCTGCAGCAAGGACTGACATTTAAATCCACAATGTGCTGAGTGCAGTGTTTTCCCTCTAAAACTGCTCCTCCACCCTGATACTGCACATGATGAATTATATCATAGCAAACATCGTGGACGTAGCGCTCCAAACGTCAGATATGGTCCAACTGCAAGTGGCTTGTACTGAAAGTTCCCCTGAAATTATTCTGGTGGGGGGAAAAGCGAGCACACTTCCAGCATCATCACGGTCAGTGTTTTATAATCGCAACTAGACAGAAGAAGTACTCTATCTGTAACTCTCCACCCCCTTCTCTCCTTCAAATAAAATTGCAAGGGGGCACATGCACATCAACACACACACACACATATTTTAGTATTCCTCTTGGCTTGCGTTGCAACTCTGTGACAGAAAGACGTCTCATTCCAGGAGTGCAGTATTGCATTTTTAGAGGTGTGTGACAGATATTAATGCCATGGAAGAACATGATGGATGGAATTCCTTTATGATGTTGCTTTCTGTCTCCGGCTCTGTCTCCTAGAGCCTGGCATGCTGCAGACAGCTCCATAATGAGCTCTGGAAGCATCCATATCCGCTGACAACCTTTCCTTAGCGGCCACTTTGCCTAAAAACAGTCAGTCTGGAGCGCCGACTCCCAGGGAGACGATGGATGTCCACTAAAGCACACCCAGACACCATGTACTCGACTACAGCAAAAATGGTGCAAATTGGGGCTCCCCCCGCCCCCAATTACTCATGAAAGTTGAGCTGTGGCAATTTATAACATGCAACACAACAGAAAATAAAATAATTAAAAAACATATACAATGGAAGGAGTTATTTAACATATTGATTGTGCATAAAACACAGCCTTCTTTACCTTTAAGAGAGCTTAAGACAGCAGCTTGATGGACTTTATTGTTATCAAATATTGTCTGCATGTATTTTAACATGTTTTAGTGAATGAAAATGGTCACTGGTAACAGCATGAAAACCGATTGCTACATGATGTCATTTAGGTAAAAACTGCATTTTAACAAACTAAAGGTAAAAGGATGCCAGTTGATATTTCACAAAAGAAAATGTTTTAAAGTGACCTGACTTGTAATTTGATATAACTGGACACATACTCTAGATAAGCAAAGGCAAGAAAGATGAAATACATTTAGAAAAAGGCATAAACATTCAAATATTATTATATGTAAAGCAACAACCGTTGCCAGTTTATTTACCACACATTTTCTAAGCATATTTATTATGCATGTACGCACTAGAGCGCAGAATTTCTGACTCTTATCTTTGCCTATGCAATTTACAATAAATCTGAGCTGACACCTAGTGGTGGAAATAGTTTCCAGCTGCTGTTTAGTGCTTTTTTTCCCTTCACTTTGCAGTGCTTTGATGATGCCAGTAGAGCAGTTCTCTCTCTCTCTCTTTTCAATCCGCCAAGCTGATCAGTGGTCAGGATTAATTACAGCAGCCTCCCTGCAGCTAACAAGATTCAGTATCTCATGAGACAAGTCAGCAGGGGTGGATGATGCAAAGGCTGAGAGAAAGAGACCCTGCTTATGTTTGAAAGACCAATCCCCTCATCTGCCCAACAGCACTCAAGGATTCCATTTCAACCTTGGCATTCCCCTTAGATGCAATACTTCAAATATTTACACATAAGAATAAATATATATGATACTTTGAAAATTATCTTATAGAAAACCAAGTAAAATAAGCTGGTTAAGAATACTTTAGAGTTTTTGTTCATGCAAATATGATTCAATTTCATAAATTTAATCACTGCAAACACTAGAAAAGAAAACTTCAAATTACAGTGAATGCCACTAAAGTCGGTTATTAGTTTTTCTGAAAGTAATTCCCACAAGATTCATAACAATCTCGATTCTAATTCAAAATCATGAATTGAGGATGGAGATTGCTCAGAAAAGACGTTTCATGGGAAACAGCATCCTCTTTTAGGAAACCCCTCTTAATTTTTTTTCTTACCAATGACCTGTTTAATGCTTATCAAGTTATTTTCAAACTCATGTTTACTCATAAAAATGTAGAGAAAATTTGTCATTACAAAAAAACAACAACAAATAAAATCTCTTATAACATGCTGGTAACTTCTTCAAACTCCTCTCTTTAGATCATGCCGAGAATGCATGGCAACCCAGTTTACACAAAGTTAACACTCATCAGAGCAGTGGGTTCACATTATCATCTTCATAGTCGGTCTTGTGCTTATCATTTCATGATATGCTCCTGAGAAAGAAAGAAAGAAAGAAAGAAAGAAAGAAAGAAAGAAAGAAAGAAAGAAAGAAAGAAAGAAAGAAAGAAAGAAAGATACATACACACAGGTCTTAATGAACACCAAACCTCTGGGTGGGGGATGGGGGGGGGCTGTTTGTCCAGAATTGATTGGATGTGCTGTGGACAGAAGATGACATCTCAATGTCTCATTTGAGAACAGGTCATTTATCGCCACCATCACAGTGCAGGCAAACAGAAACACAGCAACCATTTCAGCCCCTCCCCCTTTCTTCTTCTTTGCCATTTTCTTCCTCATGCTGGCTACTTTATGTTCGAAAAATGCACTGTCTTGTTTTTTACCCTTAAGGTAGATCTGACATAATTTTCACTAATGTTCTGGGTCATTATCTTATTGTGGGATGAATCCCTCACCAACTACACACAAAAGAGACTGGATGTGCTGGGGTAGCCTATATATATATATATATATATATATATATATATGTGTGTGTGTGTGTGTGTGTGTGTGTGTGTGTGTGTGTGTGTGT
>JAOWBL010066703.1:0-21097 GCA_028564865.1 Zenarchopterus dispar
AAAGAATTAAATAAATATGAGTGAATCAGCAGAAAAATCAAAAGAGAGAAAAGAAAATCTACATAAGTACATAAGTAACAGGAGAATAGTCTGTTCTACAGGTTTTTTTATCTGAAGTCATTGAGCATGAACAAAAAACTTGCTTCCTTTTCGTTGCATTTGTCTTTGAATCCCTAAAACTTTGAAGGGAAAAACATCCATGAATTCAGCAGGTAACAGTCTGGAGGCCACACTTAACTTCGGGGTTTACGGATGAGAGCAGCATGAGAATTCTGAAATACAGAAAGTCTTTTCATCAGCAGAGTTAGCTTTGGAAAAGCTCCTGCAAAAATTGACGTTTTAACTCCCGCCTGATTATCATTTGTAATGGGAGGGTAAATACGAGACTGTGTAGCAGATGTTACCGAACCTCCTCTGAAACAGTCGCTGCATCATTCATCACAAAAATGAAGACCTTCTTTGAATTTAGTCATAGTGAAGCTGGGCAGCCTCCTCGGTGCGTGTGCCATGCTTGGAAACCTCTGAGAAAAATGGATCGAGTTGTGTTTCCAGGACTCCAGAGTGGAGGAGGTTAAGGAAGCACAGGTTGTGAAAGAAGCTCGGAGCGAATCGGTTTCCACACGGGACACCCACGGGAGAAGAAGGCATTTCTTTGTGATATTGAAGTCACAACTGTGCATTACGTGATGGCATCATGAGTTTGTCCAGCAGCCTCTTGTAATTTGATCAGAGTCTTCCAGTATGCAGCAAAGCAAATGAATTATTCTTGGACTCAACACAGAAGTCCACTGTGTTGCTTTGATGCAGACACTTACTTCCAGCTGTCAGTGGAGGACGTGTGTCCTCGGCTGCTGTGTTCATCTCCTCAGCTCAGATCAGACTGAGGCTGAGGTCAGCACACGGGCTCAGGGTCCCGGCCATTCGCGGCTTTATCCACCCGCTCTTAAATCTCACACCGATTGGCTAATAAGATGGACTCTCATCAATTATCCAACTCCTGAGATTCTGGACATTTCAGCAGTGACCTCACTCTTGTGTTTAACGCAGGCGTTGTGGAGTGATGATGTCATGCGGTTTTAGCGCCCAGTCCGTCCAGAGGTGTTGCTGAACTGCTGTAATTCACTCCCCTTCTGGACCTTTCCATAATAAGTAAGTAGACACTCAGCCTGCTGCTACTGATTACTCTGAGGACCCTCCAGCGAGTCCTGCCCCCCACTCCACCACCACCACCACCACCAGTGAGCATCATAATGGTGAAGGGAACAGTGTGTCCTTGTTACCGTTTCCCAGACACAAAGTGTGCTCTAATATTTCAAGTTGTCAACTTCATTTAAGTCGCCGTGTTGATGGGATCTGCTGTTGCACACTCAGCCACATCGCGACTCTTCATCACTGCTCATATCACTGTTATTTTTCGGTTGTTCAGGATCTCTGTTCTGCATGGGGGAGCAGGTTGATCTGAGCTTCTTTTTCTCAGTTTTGTGTCTTTTTGTTGCACATCATCCCTTCTTTTTTGCTTGTAATTTTTTTTTAACTTAACGAAGCGAAAAAGCTAAAGAACCCTCTGTGAGCACAACTGAACGTGATAACGGGTCAAAAACGTTCCTCTTCTCTTCTGCTCTGGGACATTGATGCAGAGGGAGTCGAAATGGGCTGTGAGGATGACGGGGGTGAAGGGATGGAGGGTGCATGTACATTTCCCTGAAATAGACTTGAGCTGGGAACGCCGTAGTGCTGCTTTGCTTGAAAAAAAAAAAAGAAGGAAGCTTCTCTTCAACAGTGAGATCCTCAGTGGCCCTCCAAACCCAAAAACCAACAACAAGAACTCGCATCACACTTGGTTATTTTTCTCACGTTACAAAAAACATGCACATGCAATTTAGAGCGGGGGTCTCATTAGAGGGTCTCAGGTGGAAGCAATCAGAGCCGAGTCAATACACAGCTGGGAGCTCGGGTTTCCTTGTCAAAGATATAATTGTAATATGAGAATTAAAAATGAGAGATGTGAATATTTTGTTGACTTGAGAAGTTTCACATGTGCTCACTTTTTCTCAGCAGTTTGTCATGTGATTATGTGATTATCAGGGTTTACATGGCGGTATCGTGAACTATTTCTATTTTTACCTGAATGTAGCACATGAAAGAATCTCACATTGGAAAGAATTTTCTGCTGCTTTTCTTTTTAACAAAACCATAACAACATTTGAGAAAACCAGAGTTACTATAGTTAATGAAAACGAAAACAAACAATAAAATAAAGGCAAAACTACAATTAACAATGCAAAACTAAGGAAATAGAGTTGTAGGTAAAATTAAGTTGGTTTTCATTTTTATTTAGTTTTTTGATGTTTGACATCCGTTATTTTTGCGCTGCGTTCTGACTGTAAGGGCCTTCTGACCTTTGGCATTTTATTTTGTGTAATTACTTAAAGGAAAGACTAAAGTATTTTTGTCTGTATGGCATTGTTGATGAGATTATTTCAGCCTAATTCAACACCTCAAAAACTAAGACTAAAACAAAAGGCTATGTACCTTCTAAACTATATAAAACTAAAATGAAAAAAATCAAACAAAGTGAGAAATGAAATAAAATGAAAACTGTTTTCTCCAGAGCTATAATAGTTTTAATTTTTTTAAAATACCAAAACAAATCAGAGTATTTTTTGTTCTTTGTTTTTTTCTTTTTCAGAACTAAGCTGAAAAAAAAGAAAAAATGACTTTAAAAAGTTTTCCGTTTATTTATTTTATAATTAATAACAGAAAAACTAAAAAAAAAAATCTGTCTGCTTGTTTGTTTATTTTAAATTTAAAACTAGGAACCAAAAAACATTGAGAACACCACTCCATCAACAACAACAAGGTACCTGCTCTTCAACTAACTAAAAAAAAAAAACCCTCATCATGAAGCCACTTGAACCTTGCCATAGGCTCCCACACACACTAGTGTTGTGGCAACGCTTCACTGTGAGTGTTCCTGACACTTTGAGTTGTCACTTGTTGATGCCTTCATCATATCAACAAACAACGAATCAAATTTCTTCCTGCCAGACGCACAAGAAAGCCGAGTGTTTGTCAGGTTTGACTCGGCTCTGGCACAGTTCTTCTGTGATAATGGATGGCAAGTCTGATACGACAGTGGTGGGTTTGAGTGCTTTGTAGAGCGACGCGCTACCTGTTCTAGTGTTTGGGTGGGTTCTGTGAGGAGCCAGAAGCCATCAGCAAAGCCGACGGCGAGGAGAAGCTTGTGAGAGAGCTTCGCATGCAGTTAGCCACTGAGATTGAAAAAGGTTTGTTTTTAGTTACCACACAATACAGAAAAGTAGCACAAACACATAAATACTATACGAGTCAGATTCAGCCTCCGTCTCTGCCATTTTTTTCCTGAGGTTTGTTTGATGGTGTGACCACAAATTCTGGTGAAAAATGATGGATCAATTACACCAGTAGTTAGTGTTTCCTCTATTTTACAAAGCTTCAGACTCGGAGTCAGTCACTTTTTTGAAGTTTTGTTTAAATTCAGGTTTCTACCAAGAGGCTACATCGTTGTCTGTGGTTTGAGAGCAACCAGGATGTAAGTTTAGTTGCTATTCCTCAGCTGGCCACCAGGGGCTCACTCCACAAGCGAGTCCATCACTGATTCCCATGTGAAAAGAAGCAGAAAAGACAAATATTTCCAGCCTAATTCAAACACGGATTTGGTCTTCTTATCTATGCTTCACATCCATGACAAATGCGCAGGGGATGAACTTTTTTTGTACACCACGTAAAGATGACATAAAGCAGCAAATTCATGAATAATTGGTGGTGGCTTTTTGAGGATGGAGGGCATAGCCAGTGGCTAGCTGTCATCAATTTCAGCTCTGGCAGCTCTCGTTTCAGATATTGTTTTGGTAGAGACACGTGCACTATGGGTGTTAGGACAGATTTGATCAGTTCTCTCCTCTTTCATGTCCTCTCAACCTCCCACCAGTTGAGGCAGGTGATGGCCCTTCCTGAGTCTGGTTCTGCCAGAGGTTTCTTCCCATAAAGGGTTTTTTATTTTTACCTTTCCACAGTCACCTGTGCTTGCTTAGGATGGAGTATGGAAGAAAACATTTTAATCATTTGGTTGGTTTTCGTAGCAAAGTGATATTTATTATTGTTTTTTGAAACTTTCTATTAATTTGAATGATTTTAAATAAGTTTAATTGTACTGTTGAAGTGCCTTGAGATGGGATTTGTGGTGATTTGGCACAATATAAATAAAGCTGAATTAAATTGACGTAAAATGAATGTAAAATAATATTAATTAGAAATCATGAATTAAAATAAACTAAACCAGCTAAACTAAACTTGTGGTGACTAAATGAAGGTGAGGGTCTTCCAGCCAACTTCCAGGTCTGCTTGTCATCCCTTTACAACCTCACAACATGCAGCACAAAAAACAAAAAACAAAAAAACATTCAAAAACATTCAAGAGAAAAATTGATGGTATCAGAAGGAGTTGTCCAGTTCTTCTTATACAGTCTGTGGTTTCTACATGACTCAGAAAATCCCAGCCAATGTCAGAGTCAAACATGGGCACATTGTTGAAGTAACATCTGTTCTCACTGCTCTCCTCCATCACTGGAGGACAATATTCACACCAGTACGGCACAGTTTATTTTTAGTGTGAACATCACACTTTGCAGACGTGTTGATCAGTTGAAGATACAAATGTGACCTTAGTATGTTACAGAATTATCGGACTGATCAAGCATAAACGTTCACAGTTTCTCAAGAAGAAATGCTTTTACCTTTTTGAGAATTTAAACATATGGTTTTTTTTCCATTTTTGTTTCAGTCTGAATGAAAGAATGAGAAATTCTGTCATTGTTTGTGCTCACTGTGAGTAGAAGGCAAAATGACACAGGTATTGTCACTGAAGGAGAAGATTTACTATAAGAATATTTAAGAAATGTATTAAAAAAAAAGATAAAACCTCACAATATTATTCCAGTCAGCGTATTTTATACATCTTTATGACCACTGGAATGATCAAACGCATATCTGTGCTTGCACATGTGAGCATCCCTGCAGACTCTTTTGTATTCAGAGACACTTGTGCACACCCAAGTGTGCACACATAAAACACAAACAGCCTCCATTATGCACAATTTTTATCTTTGAAGTGTGAAGCTGGTTGATGTGGGATGAAAGCTGCAGGTTTTCTGTATTCCTGGACATCATCGGGTCTGGGCTGATGGATGCAATTGGCGCCGGATGGACAGAGAGGAACACGAGGTTGTGTGTTTTGGGAGTCAGCGCCGTGCTTAGGATGCAAGGAGGATATTATTTACTGTGCATACGTCGCAGATTTCTGTCAGGAATCTTCCTTTTCTTTCCTCTGTTGGCTCTGTTGTGTCTGTGCGTTAGTCCGGCCCGCAGCGTGGGACGTGCCGGGCAGAATGCTTGATGCTGCACTTCTTTACAAACTGCTTCCACCCGGCCGCCAGCAGGTCTGCCTGCAGACTGTTGAATAGAAAAGGCCGGCGGGGTTGAGCTGAGCTCAGAGGGAGGGATAAAATCAGAGGCAAATGTCTTTTACAAAATGAAGCTTTTCCATTGTTGGTTTGAAGATGTTGCGCAGAGGACAAAGCTCGCAGGTGGTGCAACTGTGAGACACCTGCGGTTACGTATAATAAACAACCGTATTCATGTCAACTTTTACGGGAAACTGCGGCTTTATGGAGGAGACTTGGGCTGAAAGGAGAGTTTCGACCCTCAGAGAAGAGGCAGACGTTTATTTCCTCCCTTTCGCTTTGACCTGGGCAAACATGTTTGCTGAGGTTTTTCTTTAATAAAGAGCTTTTCCGCGGCGTGCTGCAACAGGTTGTCATCGGCGTGAAGGTCTGATAGCAGAACTCATACAGACGGGGCTTTGTTGATGTGTTTGCCTTCTATCCTCTACCTGCAATTGAGCTGTAGCTTCTTCCTGTTGCAACAAAGCTGACTGTCGACCCTCCCTGCTGCTTTCTGTGGCTGATCAATGGAAAAGCCTGCTGACTCGAGCCTGTCTTTGTTCTATGATTAGCCCCCAGTGTTGGGCTGGATGGTGCTTTTTATGTGCACACATGAGGGAGGGGAGGTCACAGGTGTGTGAATGCATCTGCGCTTTTGTCCTTTTGGGATGTGAATAGATATAAAGCTTAGTCGTACAGTGTGTCCTGTATCTGTTTGAATGCAGCACTGAACAAAAAGTTATCCATCTTTAGAAAGACAGTCACATAATAGTGCATTTCCCAGCATGATGTGATGTTTCATATTCCTCTTTTTAATATTTTGGCTGCTTGTATGCAAGTGGTGTTCCTTGTTTCAGCAATGGGCTGTCAACTTGTCAAGGGTGGACCCCGGGTTCTTACTTGATGACAGGTGGGACACGCTTCAGTAGACTCCCGTGACCCAGAGTGGGATTAAAGCAGGTTTAGATAATGAATGGATATCAGAAACTTCAAAACAACTCCCTCTATCAGAAGACACACATGCACAAACTTGCACACGCAGCAGGGGAGGCTTTCAAATCACTGAGTTCGTGAATTGGGAAGTAGCTGTATGCTCTGGTAAGATCATTCCTATGCAGATGTATCCTCAGGTAGAAAACAGTTGTTTGCTGCTGCTGCATTAAGGTTGAAAACATCATATATTGAACCTTAAATGCAAATGTTCTTGCCCTGTCCATACCACCTCCTCACCAATGTGTCCTTAGGATTCCCCGTTTACTAGACTGGAGTCTGTGGTGAGATGGGATCAAGCCAAGGTTGTTTGTGATTCCTTAAAAAACTTAGAAAAGAAATTAACTTTTAAATCATGAATCCATATCTTAGGATGCCACTTTCCCCCCACATAAATTTACAAGTTCAATCCTGAGTATTTTCCCGCTTTTACCTCTCGAGTCACCCTAAAAAACTATCTGCAAGTCCCAGGTTGTCTAAAGGTGCAGAAGAAATCAGACAAACTGAAAAGTCATTTGAATCAGACATTCCTCTGTTTTTTTTTCTTTTTTATGCATAAAAAAGAAAAAAAATCTATAGGTTATTTTCAGATAAGTTTGCAAGGAGGAAATCTTTCTGTTTGGAATCACGGACCTTGAAGATAAATTCTCCGCATCAGAGGTCAAACCTTTAACAGCAGGTAATGGCATGAAAAGGTCACCAGATCAGAGGCAGCCTGTTCAGTAGACAACACACACGCTAGCACACACTCCTTCAGCATCTGGCAGTGATCAGATTTGTCACCTAATGCATAATGTCGTCACCGTTGTCTCCCAGCGGAGTCCCGCGGGCTAATCTTAAAGCCATTCTTCATGTTATTACCCAGATTGATGCGTTTCCTGGCGGTCTCCTGCTCTTCCTGTTGTTCATCAGTACTGATGGGGCTGGCAAGAGCGAGGCAAACCAATAAGTTCAACTCTCGACGTTTTCCAGGGACTTTGTAAGTGAAAACAGAGAAACGATGTTGGCGAAGGAGAGAACAAAGCACGGGTCTGATCGATCTGACAGTCTGATACATCTGCCTTTTAGAGGAGCTTCATACAATCAAAAGTCACCACAGAAGTCATGTGGGATCCGATTTTTCTCCCCACAGTTGAGGTCTCCTGCTTTGAACCACCCCCTCCACCTCTTTCCCAGCAGTCTTTCGCTTCATGTTGTGATGGATGTTTCTCTTTTTAACCTATCACACATGTAAATGCCAGCTTTTCCTTTTCAAAAACAAGACGATGTAATTCTATCCATGTTCTGTATCTTTGGGTTTTTGGGGAGATCAGTATTTACCCGCCGTATTTTGGGGTGAACTAAATGTTAATTTTATTCAGACTGTCCTCAGGGAAATTAGATTGTGAGCTGCTGTTTTCTCTCGTGATTCTCCAGCTGATTTATTTCTCTTTTTGCTCTTTGAGTTCTTTACAAATATGCAGTGAAATAGAGAGAGAAGGCAATTAATGCTGAAGTAAATGACATGAAAAATGGCTGCAGATTTGAATCCTCCGCTGCAGTGAATGGTGGGTATGTAGGTGTTTGCTCAGCTCGGAGGAGGCCAGCTGCATCCAGGCCATCGGCTCCTCCCTCACGTCTATATTTCAGCTCCCTCCTTCTCACCTCTTCAGTGTTTCTTTTGGCATGGTCTCATCTCGATGAGCACGCCTCATCCCCCAGTCACCCGTTCTTAATATCTGCTGGGTTTTTTAAAAAAAATCCGACTCGCTGCCCGTTGGCGTCCCTGGAGGTTATACCTCTGCAGACTCTTCAGCTGAAGCTGTTGAAATTGCACTTTTCAGTTTTGGGAAGGTGGGGGTGTTCCCCTTTGACAAGGGAGGCAGTGTTTCATCTTTACATTCAATTTTATTCTGACAGAGAAAGATTTTCTTTTTCTATACGGCACAGCAGTCAAACATTTCTACCTTATTAGCTTGAACTCCTCCTTCGGTGCAGGTTTCTATCCACACCACAGCACTGCAGTGCGAAACCTAAAAATATGCTGCTCAGAAGCTTTTTTTTTTTTTTTTTTTCTCTACAGTCCAACTGTGCTTAGTAAGCGAGGACCGGAGCCAGGAAGCCCTCTGCATGAAAACTGTGTGTATTTGAGTGTGTTTCAGAGCTGGAGAGACTAGTTGATAGAATATAACTGATCATTTTTACCATAACTGTTTCATTTAACATGAAAATACACATATTTTTGTATTTTCCTCTTGTGAAGTTGTAATGTTTCTTTTCAGTTTTACATCATTATAGGAGCATATTGCTCGTATAATCAGACAAAACAAGCAATTTCAGAAAATCTTTGTGATTTCTTGAAAGCCGAGCCGTGAGGAGCGTTTTTGTTTTTGAATGAAATTTTAGACGTTCAGTTCTTGACTAAAAATATATTTGCCGGATGAATTAGGATTCAGATGATCGATGTTTGCACCCCTAGCAACCAGTCTCTTCAAATGTCTTCTGTTAAACATTTGGAAAATGGATGTAGAGATTTTGCTTGTGCACTTGGAGGTTTAATGTTTTCAATTTTCCTTCTTAGTGGGACTTTCTCACCGTTCCATAAAGCTACCATAAAGGAGGCTGCAGGCATGAAATTGGACAGCTATCCAGCTTTCAGAGTATAGCGATGCTGCGCTGGAGGCTTTTGCAGGCTGATAAAATGTGGGCGCTTCTCTGACTGTGTCATTTTTCTGGCCAAGGGATACTCAGAAGGTGTCACGGAGATGACTTTCAATAAAACAAGTTGCCCCTGCACCACATGAAGCATTTTAGAGCTGAAACAAACAAAGAAAACTCTCCAGAACCAGAACGTGCAGAAACCCACTTGTTGCGTTGTGAATCTTCCAGCTTCAAGCAGCTCTTTCAAAATTGCTCACTTCACTTGCTGTGTTAGTCACATGAAAACAAGAACAACAACAATAACACACCGTAGTCCTCAAAAGGAGAAAAGAAAGAAAAAAACAAAAGCTTTAAATCCAGGATGACACAAACGAATACAACCACGAGCTGTCAACGATTACGAAATGAAAATAGAAACTGTGTTGTTGTTCAGTATCAACTCTGATTATGCCCCTGTCAAGGTTGGTTACTGTGGCAACCAAAGACAGTTACTATGGCTAGTTGCCAGTCAGCAGCATGAAAGTGGGAAGGGAATGGAGGAGGCTTGTGCGTGTGTGTGTGTGTGTGTGTGCATGTGTGTGTTTTCCTCCCTCTGTTTTCTACACAAATTAGATTTAGGTTGAAGAAGGAGCTCGTAGAGCAGAAGATCAGAGTGATGGGGAGGCTTGTCACGGGTGAAATGACAGACAGGCTGCCAGAGTGTGAGCAAGAAAAAAAATGAAAGCAACGCGACAACAAAGGGCTCGGAGAAAAGTGACTTCTGTTGGCGGAACGAGGACGGAGAGTGAAATGTTCTGGTTGAAGTCAGTTACATCTGTGGTTCAATAACGAGTCTGACCGAGTCCCACGCTTCTGTTTCCCTTCTCATTAGTTGGAGCTAATGGTGGACCTAATCAGACAATTTTAGCTTATATGCACACACGTGTTTGATTGCGTCTGCTTGGGAGACAGTTTGGTTATTCAATATTGTTTTTTCTTGCATCCAGGAGCGTGATCACACCAAGGAGCGTAGGTTATTAGTGACACCCAGCATCACACTCATACATCTATTAAGAGCTTGCGTTTGTATTGGACGATCCAGCTGCGCATTTACAGCCAAAGTCACTGGGTGCAGGTGGTAATTGTGTTGGTGCTCATTACCTGGTGCTTCCTTCAAACACAGGCAGGCTGAACCAGGACAGGAAACTCTCTAATATTTTTTTGGCCCAGAGACAAGCTGCAAACTGCACAGAATACCATATGACATATTACTATAAAGTCTTTGGAGAGTACAGTGGAAAGATTTCTGCACAGTTTGCTACATTTCCCCTCCCTCTCAGATGCTGTGTCATGCTTGTTTGAAATTAGTGAGGATCTTTCTCTCCGCTTGTTTGTATTTTCCCCATTTGTGCATATGTTTGAGTCAGCAGTTTGAGCTCAGAGTGAGAGCCTGGAGCGAAGGATCGTGCAGCCGCCCTCCGTGTTAAACTCAGGTAACGCTGAGTGCATCTGCAGGTGAACGCATCTTATTCATGAAAGAGGCAACAACATTTGTCTCAGCATGAATAATGATAGCTTTGAACGCATCAGACACTTGTGCTGCAGAAAAATATATTCTCCAGGAAGCGTGTGGACAAAAATGTAACCGCAGGAGTCAAATAAGACACAGACATTCAAACTATTTAATATCACATCATATTTCATTTCATGTCCGATATCTGCATTCTTCAGAGTGACCTGTTTGGTTCATGGGTTGATCAGAACACGAGTGCGGACGTCGGCACGTGTCTACGTGTGGACGGTGCAGCTGGCCAACAGCTGGAGTTGTGAGACAACAGAGAGCATGTGGGCTTCAGACGTGGACGGGTTGCAGTCCTTTTGAAACATGACATGTGAGGATCTGATCAAAATGTCACGCTGTCAGAAGAAGCCAGAGCACTTTGTTCTCCAAAAGCAATCGACAAACATGATGAGATTATTTAGCCGGGATGATAAAAGTAGCTCTGAGTGATTGCGTCCATTTGCTCTGCAGTTGGAAAGCTGACACGGTCTCGTCATGAGATCTGAGTGGGACGAGCAGCTAGAAAGGTTCACTTGTCCTGCCACAGATAATAATACAATTTTAACAGTTTGAGGAGTTTGGCTGCACCATTTAGAGTAACAGCTAGACCGGCTGCACTGCAAAAACAACCCCTCTAGAAATAAGCCTAATACTCCTAAAGCTAGCCAAAATTGTCTTATTTTAATTTTTAAAAAAAATGTCTAACCCAATGGGACTGAAACATTTTCTTAACTAGATTTCTTAAAACTAGCAATTTTCTTGAAAAAAAGTGTTTTGCTTTTTTAGAAAATAGTTTTTGCAGTGTAGGTAATAAAACAAACAACTTCACCCTGCTGCTTTTTTTTTTTTTTTTTTTAGTCCAGACTTTGGCTCATTGTTACTGTTTGAACTCACCTTTGTTTACCTATTTATTAACAGAGTAATGAAGGCAATCACAAAATGGTCCATTTGATAGCCTACTCTTAGTCACTGTAGTGAACCCACCCTCCATGACCCCCTCCAGGAGCTCAAACTTTGTTCTCATATTCTCCAAACATCAGATGTACTAGCACCAAGAGCCCTAATCAGATACCACAGATGTTAACTCACGGCCACTGCACAAAGTCTCCCAGCAACAGGGAGGCTCTTAAACACGTGAGGCAGCAGGAAGTAGCTGTTATGCTCTTAGTCAAATAGTCCACTTGTTGATCAATAGAAAAACAATTCAAGATAGCAAATTAATCATTGGTTATCTCACTGTAAATGCTGGTTTCGTTGCACCCCCCCTTCCTCTCCCCTTGAGAAAACACAGTGTGTGCTGAGCCGTCAACCATAATGAGAAGTCCCTGCAAATCTCACCAATCAGCTCAGTGGTCAGTCCCCAGGCTGGAGCCAAGCCTCTGCAGCAGACTGTTCACTCTCCCTGATTTACCTGCTCTGCCTCCCAACTCTGCAGACAGCAAAAAAAAAACAACAAAAAAACAGAGAGACATGCAAATAATGCCTTACTCTTTATCTACATTCTGCGTGTTTTGGAGGCGTCCCCAGTTGTTCATGTGGACGTCCTTATTTCTGACTGGCTCTTACAATGTGAATACAGCCCCTCTAAGAAATGAGCCTAATAGTCCTAAATCCTGTCAAAATTGTCTTATTTTAAGCAAGAAACAAGGGTAAGACACATTTTTTTAACTAGAATTCTCAAAACTAGCAAATAGTCTTCCAATTTTTGTTGTTTGTTTGTTTTAAAATAAGGCATTATTTACTTTCTTAGAAAAAGAATTTGTGCAGTGTATGGATTCTTCATTTGCATTTGAAGCTGTAAACTTTTCTACTCTCATCGCTGCAGAGAGGCAGCTGGGTTGAGATGAGATAAGGTGACACCTACTGCTGTGGTGGACATGTTCACCATTTGGATTACAGGGAAAATCTCTTTAATATTTGGCAATATGCTGCCTGAATCCCTTTTGACCTCTACAGCGATGTGATCAGCCAAGCCTGTGCTGTCCAGTCTATTTTTCTTTTTGTGTGTGTGTGTGTGTGTGTGTTTATGTGCCGATTTTTGTGTGTGTGGGTGTTGCTCATGTACTTTTATGCACACGGAGAAGATGCTTTTGCCTTCCCTGTGTATTTTGAGTTATTGCCTAAACTAAGATGCGGTGATGTGATCTTGGCCTTTGATTTGATCAATAGACAAAATTACCGCAGCCTCTCTAAAGACCAATATTGTTATGTAGTAATGGAAATGCGCTGCCACATCAGCAACGCCTTCCACCAAAGTAATCCACATTGATTTGTGGGACCACTTTGATAAATTGAGGGGGTGTTAGGTTTCGTGCTGGTCCATTGCGCAGTGCACACTTCCCCCTGTGTGCTTCTGCTGGACTGTTTGAATTAAAGTCCCTGGATAGGTTTACAGTATAACCCTCTTTAAGGCCATGTGGGAGAAGAAAAACAATGATTAAAAGTTTGTGTTTTAGCCTGATAGAGTCTTTGTTTTCTAACCTAGGTTTTTCTAGGAAGGGGATACTTGATCGTCAGTGAATTGCTGTCATATGCAAATGATTGGTCTCTGAAAGAAAAATCTTTATTAATATTTATAATAGCGTGGGGGGGGGGTCATTTCTGCATGCATTTGTTGCTGCGATGACACCTGGCAAGATGCAGTCCCTAATTTAAACCCAGAAAGTAGAAAAAAAGTTTATTTATTAATTTTTCTTTCCTTGAATTTGTAGAGTGATGCAGTGGGAGCTCTGGTAGGTGGGATGTGTTTTATTGTTGGTGCAGCTGTGACCCAAAGCTTTTATTCAGCAGGGGGAAGGTGTTTTCAGAGATAAAGACACTAAAATACCGAACACAGAGCCTGCACGCAAGCCGGCTGACATTTAACTTATGCGCCCAGTAAAGCTTTATTCAGGTATTCTGTAGACAACATTGTGCTTGGACTGAAATTAATTGGGCCAGAAATGCCCTTGAAAATTAATTACATAGCCGTGAAATTTAACAAAAAAAAGAAGGAATAAAAAGAAGAGAAAAGAGAGGGCAAACAATGCACAACTGCAAGGAGCTAGAAGAACAAAATGTTGAGTTCAAGTGAAGCAGCTAAAGCATTGCATCTGTCAAGTGAAAACCTGGGATAGAGTCATGGGGGATCGGAAGAATTATTTTCTGTCAAGACTAGTTGCAATAAGCTGGAAAATTACTGCAAATTGAGGTGTAAATACTTTGAATATATGAATACAAAACAGAGAGCTGTGCATACACTAATGCCCACAAACCTCAGTGGACTGAAGCTGCTCCTCCACTGCCATGAGTGTCTGACAGAAGACAAATACTTCAGCTACTGAAAGTGGTTTAGAAGCCACTTAATCAGACACTGTGCTTTTATTTATTTTTAAAAAAAAATTTTTATTAATGGAGACTTTTGGTTGATAATATGAGTATCACATTAGGTATGTCTTCCTTGATGTCTTTTTGAAAATGTTTTCATTTGAATAGTTTTCTCTGAAAGATTGTTCTCCGAAAAACACTTTCACTGCCATATTTTAATGCAAAAGCAAACTGAATAAGTGTCCTTGGAAGAGCTTTTGAAAATGATTAATGAGTCAGAGTAATTATCTATTGGTTTTATACATATATCCACTTCAGTCCTATTCAGGGTATCGGGAGAGAAGTGGAGGGCACCTATCCAAGCCTGTTCGCTAAATTCATAGAAAGATGGCTCTAAAAGATAAAACATTTTAAAAACAGAGAGAGAACAGATACAACAGCATGCAAAGCATCAAATCAGTTTTGATCTTAAATAGAGCACCAAGTCTAAATATGGCCTTCTCCCCAGTTCACCTCTGATCCAAAAAAAAAAAAAAAAACATTTTTGAACTTGCCATTGTAAATCTCATTTATTCACACCAATATTCAGATCTGAAAAGATCAGACCTTGAAAATGTCACAACTATTTTATTTATTTATTTTTTCCTTGAATAGGGAGTTACAAGAAGACTCTGACTCAGCCTGCTGTACATTACACAGGGAGGTTGTTTCAAGTGAATTAAATCACTGAGATGAGTTAAGAAAAAACAAGCCAGTAGCAAAAGAAAACAAAGTAAGCGGTGAATGCTCAGACGTCAAGTCACAGCTTCCCGCTCTTCTTTTATTCACAGGTTTGTTGTGTCTTTCTGTGACTCAGCTGCAGCAGGAATGCACGAAACTGGTTGAAATCTTTTTCTCAGGTGTTCGGAGCGACTCCGTTGACCCTGATGAGCGGCAGTTACACATGACTGACTAGGTCCGGGTTGATCTGTAGTGACCCCAGTGACGTAGATGTGCACTCTCCCCGTTTCTTCACCGTCACGCAGACCAGTGGCTGAGTTTTCCTCAGGTCACGGCCGGCCGTCTAAATGTCCAGGCGTGAGAGAATACCTTGTTCCCCGGCACTGTTAAAGCTCGTGATCGCACATTATTTAAGAGCGGACAAAGAGTTTGAGTGCTGGTGTTCAACAACCTGACCTCACAGCAGAATCTGTGAAAGTATAACTACTGTAGAGGCCGAACGAGGACCCAAACTGGAGCCAGAGAGAAGAACTAAAGTTGTTTAAGTAAACAATAAAACATAGTTAGAGCACTTCAGGGGAGGAACGTTTATGGTTTTAGGTTAAAATATGCATTTTAAATAGGTTTGAACTCTTTTTGATTGTAGAACCCCATTGCAAAATAGTTTCTCTTGCATCCTTAGAAATGTTTTTCTTATACATATTTTTGTGTAATAAGCTGAAGGCCTGACATTCGGAGAGATGTAAATGGAAGTAAAAATCTCATCAAATTTAAACATCGGGTGCTTTTGCTTATGTGGGATCATTCCAAGCTTTTCTGATTCCCTTGCTATACACATATCATACTTTATTCATTTTCCAGTTTTTGTCTTGATACTTAATAAGTACGGGCTCTGCGGTTTTATTTCCAAAGTCAACCGATGTCAAATGTGTTTAAAACAGAAAGTCCACAGCAGCGTCTTTACTCACATTTCTCCTGAGTAAAAGCATCTCAGATTCGCTCTCCAGTGAGCAGCAAGACTGCTTTTTCCTTAAACTCGGCTTCAGTCAGACGAACGTAAATGAAAAGCAGCGGGCCTCAAATGTGACCTCTCAAAGCATCACTTCCCTAAACGCGGACTTGTCTTCCATCCTTAATGTGCGTGTGTGGTATCTGAAGGAGCTTCAAGAGGCGCACATCGCTGAAGTCTGTGGTGTTTGCATTAGGAAATGAAATATCAAAGTGGAACAAATAGTCAGAAAGCACAAGTCACCAGAGATTTAGTGTCTATCTCAATCTCCAAGTACAACTGGATTCTCGGAGGACACTGGAAATAATGCTCTTTGATCCCATTTATGCACAATTGCACAAAAACATAGTAGTCACCTACATCTTACATCCTCTTTGGTTCAATATAGAAATAATTAATAGGCGGTGATCTCAAATGAAGTCAGAGAACGCAGCACTCATGAGAGCTCATCTGGTCTCAGCTGCACTCTTAAGAGGTGTGTAAAATTGCATAATCACAGATGAGCTGTAATTATTGTCGGTTTGTGGAAATTGCTCTTGGCCATGTTGTTAATCCTGACGAATGTGCTGTCAGCATCATTCTTTTTTTTTTTTTTTTGTGCTTTCATTGATGAAAGGATGAATTTGCCTTATATTACTGCGGTCGCACAGAGCTAAGTGTCCTCATTTAGAGTTGCGAATGTGGTTCTTGTGTGTTGTTGCACAGTTATTATTGTAATGAGAGAGCCGGGAAAGCATCCGACGACCCCCCAGTTAGAGCTATCTGCTAAAAACTCTGCTCTCATCTGGGTCTCCCCCCACATTTGTGTTGCATTTCTGTTTTCACTGCTCTTAAGAAGGCTTTCATCCTTTCATTATTGTTAACAAAACAACTTGAATTTAATCTGATTGTTTGTTTTTTTTTACCCTGAAACATACAAAGGGTTCAATCAGAATTACCACATTACAGAGGAGTGTGTGGTTTTGGGTTCAGTTGGATGACATCTGCTTTATATTAACGCCTAAAGCCTGAACATCATCACAATTTATTTTTCGGATTTTCCCATTTGAGGACAAAAACCAAACCAGTGTCAAAAAAGAGAAAAGTAACATAACCTTCACATCAATTAGGAGCAACCCAGAGCTAAAAATTACGCCGGCTCCGCCTCGTCTTTTTGCCCTCATGAGAAAAGTTGACTGTTGAATACGTTGTAGCTGGAAACCAGCGGTGCACGCTCTATGAAATATTACAAATAAATGTGTGGTTTATACTAGGTTGTATGAAAACATGCAAACAGCTTCCAGCTGCAGTCAACACAGTGAAAATAAACAAAAAAAAAAAAAAGGAATTTGTTCTATTTATATGTGGAAGTTGTAATGTCTGATTCCCATGTGGGAAGTTTAAACTGGAATGACCCCTGAAGTCGGAATTCCGACTTGGTAAATTGGAGAAATCTCACTTATCCCAACGTAAGTATGTTACAAAGCTGCTGCTTGCTTCAAAGTAAACACTTGCACATTTGCACATCAGATGAGGAAAAATTACTGACAAGGTATGATGAAGGTATGAAAAAAATAAGCTGAAGGCAGGCAGCAAAAGGAAGCACAACGAGGAGCTCAACCAACACAGCGACAGTGGAGTAACTGGGAGGGAAAGAAAGTCAGGTGAGACAATCAGGGAAGACAAGGAGAGACTGGTGTCAATAATCAGAGAGGACAACAGGAGGACGAGGCAGGCAGGGCGGAAACTAACTGAACATTAAATAGACCTAAAAGGGAAGAAACAAAACAAAACAAAACCCCTGAACTCAACAGTAAAATAACACAAGTTTTAAAGTAAAGCGCACATGAAAAAAAAGTATATTCTGACAGCGGTACTACTATAGAGTCATGGGTCGCTGCTTGTATCGGTCAGTCTATGGTTCAATAAACAGTAAAAAGGTTGATTATAATGCGTCAACTAGCCTGTGAGGTTTATAGGTGTGATGCTGTAAATATCATGGATCTGATCTAACCTCAGCTATGTCCCAAAAGAGGAACATTACAATTTGTTTGCTCTAAACCCAAGAGATGAGTGTTTGATGTTTAAAAAGACAGCAGGGTTTCAACTCTCTGGTTTCATCCTCGGAGCGTGGAGTCACCACGAGCAGATGAAGCGGGTGCCGCTGCCTGTCTCTTCCATTCTCTTCAAGCCCAGCATAAGGTCATTTCATATGAACCGCTTTCCCCGCAGGCTGCAGCGCCCAACTGATATGTAAGTGAGAATATTACCCAGTGGCTGGGTGGTGTGTTGTTTGTGTAAAACAACCACAAGGAGGAAGGAGAAAAATAGCAGCAAGCCCAGATGCGCTACAACGAGAATAATTCCAACGACTGTGAAAGAGGGGTGCTGACACATGATGATTTTCTTCTTGATTTAAGTAGTATTTACAGTGGATTTTCTCATAACAATATGACACACATGTGCTCATAAAAGGCCTGGTAAGCTGATTAAAGTACAGTCCCAGTAAATCCTGTAATTTTAATTATAGTCTTACAAACCAACGGATGCCAGCTGCCTCATTTTACTGCAGTCGTCACCATTTAGATGCGTTTCGTCTGTAGTGGGAATATTGTGCTCAGAAACAGAAATATCCGTATCCCGTAAGCCATCCTTTAAGCGTCATCCAAATTAATTTCTTTCAAATTGTGGCTGGGGACATTCGCGCAACCTGGTCCAATGATCAAGAGATGAATCATCGAGTGTTCGTCTTTGTGTGTCACGGATATCTGTGATCTGTGTGTGTGTGTGTGTGTGTGTGTGTGTGTAGGACATAGACAGCGGACTGAAGTGTGTGCCCATAATCATTTGCAGAGGTCTTTCTTTACATTAATTGCTTTTTAGCTGAAGTGTTTCTCAGTCATCTTCCTGTGAATGATTATTTGGTGTTTTGGCTCATTTGTTCTGATGAAGTTTCGTAGCTTTACAGCGAGCAGGCTTCTCACACAAACACTTAGAGTCCAGGTTAGGTGTCTGAGAGGAACCCATCTGGGTAGAAACAGACTGCTGTGGATGGAAAACTCTTTAAAAGGAAGATTTCGGCGTTAAAACAACTCTGAGTCTGTTAGTGGGGGGTAAGAGGTGTAAACTTTCTTCAGAGACAACAAAATGGAGCAAACAGAGCGATGTCAAAATGAATTGCTAATTAAAACCTCAGATACGAAAATGGCGTGATAGCGTGGTTTGAGTCCCCGTAGACAACCCCAGGTAGTTTTACCTTTGTAGAGGTATGAAAAGTCTAAAAACATCTGTACAAGACAAAACAGTCGGTCTACAAGTTTGATTTTAGATCAGAGCAAAGAAAAAAAAAAGTTCAGTGAATTTGGGACTTAAACTGTGCAGTATTCATATTTTCTCCCATTTTCAACACTACCTTGAACAGTGTCCTTGTGGAGCACAATCAAAACACGTTTCGACTGAAATACAAGCCAGTTAAAAAGCTGTTATAGCAATCCTTTATTTTTTAAAATGAGATTCTTATTGTAGATTTTCACTGAAATTATCTCCCCGTGTACTCTATAGTTGAACCAGTATCTTCTTATAAATCTCTTTTCAAAAGGAAAAAATAACTGAATTAAATAATTATGACATTTTCAAGGTCTGATCTTTTTTCAGAGCTGAATGTTGATGTGCATAACTGAGATTTAAAATGTTCAAAAGTGCACCTTTGCAAAAGTGATACCAGAGGGCAAAATCGTTTTTATGGATCAGACGTTCCCACGTTCCTCTCAGGTAAAGTCCAGATCATCCAGATCGGATTTTTTTCGGATGTGTGCCAGAGTGAGCTGATGAAATTACAAATGAAAATTGATTTAAACCTTGTTTGAATAAAGCAGTCGGGAAGAAAATAATATTTTCTTAATAAGAGAGCAGAGATGCACCAAAATTTCAAAAACAAAGAAAAAAAGAGGCTTTAATGACTAATTTTACTTACCTTCAACTTCTGCAGCAGCGTTTAAAGTGATTGATCACTTTCTCTCCAACGCTTCATCCAAACCCACGAGAGAACTTTTCTGATGAGAACAGTCCAAACCCAGTTGTGATCAGTTCCTCTTACCAGTCGCTGAAAGCAGCACAGAGGGACTTCTGGCTCCCATGTCGGCGGTGGAGTTTAAGTCACCTTTACAACACTCTCTAAGATTTATTTTGTCTGGTCTTTTCATAGGTCACTCTCATTTTTTCTTTCGTAATCATCTTCCTGAGTCAGTCGCCTCTGCCGAGACGCCCGCTTTAGTTTCAAGCTTCCTTCATCATTGTTAACGTGCGACACTGTGCTCTCGTAACTGAGTGACTTTGCCGAGTTTTTTTCCAACAGCTGAGATGGAAGATCGCTGCAGCTTCATAAAAATATGCAAATATTCCCTCAAATGAAACTGGAACTGATATTTTGATGTGAACAAAAAGTCTTTTCTGCTGCTTTCGGTAGAAGAAAAGTCAAATAGTGGAGTCTGGAGGGAATTGTTTTTACACGTTAAGGGGACTTTTATCGAAGGTGGGAACCATTTACAGTTGTTACCTAAAATATTGATAAACAGAAATGCATATTTATTGTTTTGCTTATTTATGTAGGCTGTATTTGGTAAATTTGGAACATTGACTTGGAGTTTTTTTTCCTCAGATAAAAATCACCAAATCCCACCAAATAAAAAAGATATATGGTGTATTTGTCTGTCTATAAATAATTTAATTGTGTTAGAAATTGTGAGATCTTTCTGTCCATGTAAAAAGTCAGGAACTGTGACCAGTGAATAGTAAAATTTATAAGTCCTATAAGTTCATAAGTTCTTAAAGGAATAAAATGACATATGAATGTGATCATCTCTCCACTGTTTGGCATTTAACCTCATATCTGTGTTATAGACCAAACAAACAGATATTAAGAAACAAAAAGCATTGCTTTGTTTTCTTCACAACTTATAAATGATTTGCTGCAGGATCAAAGAAACGAGCTAATAATGATAATTGGCCTTCCACGTGCACGTAAATGTGATTGCTTGTTCTGGTGTACACTCTGTGTCCACGTTCAAGATACAGCGTCTGGTAGTGATCTCATTTAGGATGAGAGGCCAGATAGTCACAGAGCATCGTCTCTCCACTTCACTCTCTGTTTGTCTCAGCTCACGCACTCAATCAATCAAATAGATCTGCTGCGTTTGGTTGATGCTTGTGAAGCAGCGGAGAGTTTTTTTTATCCTACCACTCGCTTCATTCTCACTTCAGTCATTTTGTTTCAAGTGCCTTGTGCACTTCAGCATCTCACATCAGAAAGAAAACATGTCTTGAATCTGGAAGTAAACAGCACAATGCAAAAAGGTTTTATGGCCATATATATATATATATATATATATATATATATATATATATATATATATATATATACACATATATGTATTT
>JAOWBL010066714.1:0-21094 GCA_028564865.1 Zenarchopterus dispar
ATAAATAAAATGATTGGTCTGTTCTGTGAATGTGTTAGACTCATTTACCGAAATACAAACTTTCTCCAGGTCTTCAGCCTGTGGCAACAGCACATACTTTGGTCTAACTGTATTCATAGTCATATATATGTATAAACCAAACATGATGATCATAATTCCTTTTTAACAGGTTTTTCGTGACTGAAAATTTTTGTGGTATCGGATATTCAAGAGATGTTCTTTCTTTTCAGCCCAAAGACTTGAAAGACTAAGAAAAGAACGACAGAACCAAATCAAATGTAAGAATGTTCAGTGGAAGGAAAGGACATCTTCTCAGTCTGGTATGTTTCCCATCTTAACTGCTGAAGTTTAGTTGTGTAGCAGAACTTTTAATGCATGTCTATTTCTGCTTGATGTGAATTCTGCATGTAACTTAGTCGTGAAACAGCAGACTTCAGTCGAATCTGGAAATGCTTTCCTGTGTCATTAAAATGCAATGAAAATTATGATACAACACCTTTTGTTAAAAATTGTAAAGAATCGGGATTAGTTGGGTCATTATTTATATTAGGATAATTTGATATCAATGCTCAATAGCTTTGGAAATCTTATGCATTCATTGATCTCAAAAACTTGTTACTTTAAGAAATATTTTCCTTTTTTTAATAATAGAATTTAACTGGTTAGTGAATAAATGCAAACCATGCTGTCTAAATTTGCTGGGTAAGAATATAACTAGGAAACAGGTGCATATTCCTTACAAGACAAATAGTTGTAGTAGATTTTTCATCATACTGGAAGTGTGTTTGTTGCATGTTATTTCTCTTTTTAAGCTGTTGTAACTGTTGTTTTTTCATTGTGTTCAGTGGAGGATCTAGGATCTCTGTTTGAGAAACGAGATTACAAAGACCGGCCGCGGACAACAGGAGTAAAATCCACCTTATCTCTGCGGCTGGAGCAGTGCCCGCAGCAGCTCAATAACCCCTTCAATGAATACTCCAAATTTGATGGCAAGGTGAGTTACTCCTCTTTGAGCCTATAAGCAGAGAGCTAAATGTTATCACATTTAAGTTATTGATTTTTATCAGGCTTTATTCATGAATTTGCTCAGGCATGATTCAACAGAAGGTGCATTTGCTTTTGCAAATAATCAGAAAGTGTATGATCAGAGCTCCTCCACTATATTGTAAACCTCCATGATCAGCATTTATGGTGGTGGGGATGTGGGATGTGCTGTGTGATTTGGGACCTGCGGTTCAGATGGCACCAGAGTGGACCAGCTGCATCCACTCTGCTGGTAACCAGCTTCCTTTGAAAACAGGACGGTTGGAGAAAAAGGGAAGGAGATACTGGGGTGGCTGTGTCTGTAGCTCTCTTTTTGAGTTACTACTTGGAAAGAGAAGAAAAATAAACTATGCATTTGCTTCCGCTGGGTTTTGTGTTGGTGGCTATGTCCTTGTTTAAGTTCTTTTACTAAATTGTGTTGAGGATGTACAGTGTTGTCTATTATGCTTTGCGACTTGTGCACCATTCTTCAAGTCTCCACAACAGTAAGATGATTTTTTTAAATATGTTTTGACACAAAGAAATGAGGGATTAAAAGAGATGGTGCTAAGTTTTGCACATGACTTGATGCCTTTACTTTCTCATAATTTCTGTTCCTGTTTGATTCACTCACACTGTCTTCTCCTTCAGGGGCACATTGGTACAACGGCTACAAAGAAGATCGATGTCTACCTCTCAATGCAGATGACTCAGGAGAAAGTACATCCAATGACAGTGGTGACCATTGCTAATGCCCGTGTTCATGACCTCATTGGTCTCATCTGTTGGCAGTACACGAGTGAGGGAAGAGAACCCAAACTCAAGTGAGAAGAAACACCTCTCAGATCCAGTTAAATGGTGAAAGCCACCACCTCCCTTACACTTTTGTTCTGTCCACAGTGAGAATGTCAATGCCTACTGCTTACATATTGCTGAGGACGATGGTGAGGTGGACACGGACTTCCCACCACTGGACTCAAACGAGCCCATTCACAAGTTCGGTTTCAGTACTCTGGCCTTGGTGGAGAAGTATTCTTCACCCGGGCTTACTTCAAGACAATCTCTGTTTGTTAGAATGTAAGTAAGTGAAAATGAATGTTAAAAAAATAGAGATCCTTTTCTCATCATTGCTCTTCAAAGACATATCCTTTTGTGGATACTGCTTTTGTACTAAATCGCTATACAGTCACCTGTGGACATTGCTGAATTACTGCCAGTTACCAGTAACTTGTAATTTTCAGGTATTTAGATACATTTGTTTCATTGGCTGGACATTTGGTTATCCAACAGCACTCTACATAAACTGGCATGTTTTAGGTTTCATTACATTGTTTAAAAGTGGAAAACTCTACTTGACCATAAATTTATATTTAATCAGGACTGTTTTCTCACTTAACCGTCTCCACCTTTTATTTCCTTTTAGAAATGCTGCCCATGGTTTTTCTCTGATTCCTGTGGACAGTCTGAAGGTAACCATGAAGGAAATTCTTCAGAAAGCCCTCAAGAAAAGGAAAGGTTCACAAAAAGGCTCTGGTAATGACACATTAATCTGTCACCACCTTTTCCTTTTAATGTCACTACGGAAGATCCTTTTCTGTCATACACATACTCAACTCAGTCCAGCTTTTTTAGTTGGATTACATTAAATTTATTTTTAAAGTTCCAATTCATGGCAAAGATAATCTCAACAGCTTCTGCACACAGATCCATACCTGAGACACCACGGCAGGTTACATACACAGTTATTAGTTGCTCTGCAAAACCTTAGAGTTGTCATATTTGGTGGCGAGGGTTAATTTAAGATGATTAAAAAAAAACAATAACTTTTCAGCTCTCTCAATTCACTATGGAAAACGAAAATCCAAGTTTGTTTTATGAACAATAAAACCTCATTTATAGATATAGAGTTTACATTAGTCATTTTTTGAAATAAGATCTTGACCATGAGAAAACTTTCTGAATGCATTTTTGTAGTTTATTTTTTTAATAGAAAAGAAAACTCAGTTGGCCAGTTTTAATGATGGCCCATATTTGGTCACTTCGGCCGTTTTCTCGGCATCGTACACCAATAGTCACTGGTAAGGATGGAAACAGTTGTGCACATTATGAATTTAATTATAGAGCACTAAACAACGGTCAGGTCCAACAATTAACTGACGACTAAGACATGTTATAGAAGGAGTTGGTGATGCTTAGTGAGGTGAGTGTTGCTTTTTTTTGTTTCTTTCTTTATTTATTTTTTGTAAAATCTGTTCTTTTTGAAGGCCCCCCAAAAAAAGAGAACGAGAGTTGGCCGACCCACTAGATCATACAACTCATCATTCTTACCGTTTTGAGCCATCTAAAAGCTCTGAACTTGCAGCTTCATAGGAGATGTAAGCTTCCATCCAACATAGTAACTGCAGTTGGAATATTCCAAAATGAAATGGAAAAATGTCTGTCCAACATATACCTGATGGAGAACCGTCAGAGAACAGGTGCCTCTGTGGTGATGCTTCAGCCACAGACAATTAAGAAGAGCTGAAAAGAGGCTTTGAATGCAGTTTCATTAATGTGGATGAGCACAAATAATGTGGAGGAGTTAGTTAATATACACAACTAACATAATATCAGTATTTCATTTTTAGAAATATAAATAAATAATCATTGATTCCTTGTACACTAGCAAGAAAAAGTATGTATAATTCTTGGGATCAACTGATCTGCAATAATTTGCTCTCATCTGTGATCTGATTGTAGTTTAGGTCACAATAATACACAAACACAAGTCTTTTAGTGTCAGTATTGAACACCACCAGCAAACATTCAGAGCTGGAGGAAAAAGCAACCTGTTGAGTCCACATAGAAATTATCAGTTTATGATGCTGACTAATTACTTCCAGATGTTCAATAGTTTGAACATCTAGAGTGAAATCTGCATCAGGAGAACACACCCAGACATTAAGGAATAAAATGAAAGTTCAAGCAAAATAAAAAAAAAAAAGTTAACCATAGTCAATGAAAGATATCAGATTAGGTGATGGTTTGTTTTGTTGGCATGGGGACGGTTCTACTGGCTTTCTCTCAAACACCATTCATCTTTTGTTTCTATTCTAACTGCAGAAGGATGGACCAACTATCCTTCTGCAGATTATTACTTCACCACATGTTGGGATTTTAAACTATAGGAATTAGAATCCCCTGAAAATAGAAATAAATGTTAGCATGGCACTGTACCATTTATATTTTGTGTTTATATATATATATATATATATATATATATATATATATATATATATATAAAATGTATGCGTATGTATATATAAATATATATATATGTGTGTGTATGTATGTATGTGTATATATATATATATGTGTACATGTTTATATGTATGTGTGCGTATATGTATATAAAATGCGTGTGTATATATATATATATATATATACATATAATGTATATGTATATGCATATGTGTGTATATATGTATATAAAATGTGTGTATATATACATATGTGTGTACATATACATATATATATATATATATATAAATATATATATATATAAAAGGGCTGGGCAAAAATAAAAAATATTAATCACATGAGTTCCCGTGATTAATCATGATTAATCGCATGTTATATGAAAAACCCAAGAATGTATTCAAAAGTTGCATATAGGGCACTTTTATTGGAAATGTAAACAAAGTGCCATACATTTGTTGTGCAAACAGGATTTGTTTTTACAGTATTAAGGATCTTGTCTGTAAAGTTTATACTTCTTCTTCTAGAGATTCTCACTTTAAAAAAACGATTTTCAGTGCAGTTTTTCAATTCCTAGAATTTGACTTAATGAACTGAATTCAAAAGTAAAGTACACGTGATTAGCATTTAAAAACAAAAGAACACCAGCAGTAAAGTATTCAGTGTAAATCTCAACGGAAACAATTGAACCAAATCAAATACAAAACTGGAATGTGTTGCCACTGCCAGGGCATTATTGTTGTCCTGTTTGATATAAAAATGAGACTCTCGGCCAAAAACAGTAACCAGAAAACACTACACACAAGCAGAAAACACTTTCAGTGCCGTTTGTCAATTGCTTTGACTTCGTTTTTGCTTTTTTTGCAGTCCTCTCCTTTTCATACAACTCCTGTATTCTTCCTGTGACGCTGCGTCTTGAGGGAATCTCACACCCGCCGTCATTTGTTGCGACTCTGAGCGTTTCTCAGACCAACGTCTTCCACAACTCTGATCGGCCTGCAGGCTGTAGCTGTCCACTTGGCTACAGCATCTGTTAGCTTCTCTTGTCTTTCTTTATCTATTCTTCTACCACACGTTGCGTCTAACGGAGTCTGCCGCTCCACTTGTTCCATCGAATATTTTGCGGGCATCAACAGTGTGTATTACATTGAGGTGATATTTCAGACTCGTGAAACTCCGGTGATAAGATAGTTCAGCGTTGCAGTGCTTACAAATGACTTTGGTTCTGTCGACTACGCCGCCTGGAAGAACTTTAAAACGAAAATGGCTACGTAAAAGTTCCGTACCCCTCTCCATACTTGTTTTCCCGCTTTCCTTCCCTTTTCTTTTCCGACTGTTTCCGTTTCCGGTGAGCGCCGCAGTAGTGAGGAAAATTCCAGCCTCAATCACGATGGACTTTTACAAAATAAAAGCCAGCGAGCAACTGACGTCTACAATAAAACAATAAACAATAAAACCTGCGTTAAGGGCAGAAAAATAATTGTCGGCGATAATGAATTCACTACTTAACGCAAAATTAACACATTAACGTGTCCAGCCCTCATATGTGTGTGTGTATATGTATATGTATATATATATGTATGTGTGCATATATATATGTATGTGTGTGTGTATATATATATATATATATATATATGTTTATGTATGTATAGAAAAAAGCACCATTTCTAAATCAGTTTGAGAGAGGATGGAGAGAGAAGCCTGACTGGCCTTTGACTTACACCCAGGCACATGACTTGTATCTAAGAATTGAGCTGAAAATTAGACCTAAACTCTGGAAAAGAAGAAATATGACCGTGTCATTCCTGACCAGGGCCCATGTATCGTCTGGAGAAACAGATGGAACCAAACATGGCAGTGGACCTGGATTCAACACTGGAGAACCAGAACACCCTGGAGTTTTGTCTGGTCAGAGAAAACAGTGAGTAATCATAGAAGCATTTGTTTGTTTTTTGTTTGTTTGTTTTTCAGTATTAGGGTCACACCCAATGTTTTTATTTATTTTTTATTACTTATTTTTTTCTGTTTGGTAGTTAACTACTCTCATTTTTTTGACTAGTTGATCATTTAACTTTTGTTCCATCGTGTCTCACCGCAGCGTTGCCATTAGGTGACATCACAGAGTCAATTCACTTGTTTCATCGACTTGTTTTCTTTAAAATGTGCTCATTCCTCGGAATGTTTGCTAGCTCTGTCTCTCCACATTTTTACCATTGTTCATATATTCTTCAGTATTTGTGAAAATTACGTGCTACTTTTGTTCAACACATAATCAAGCTCAAAATTCAGAACATGGAAGTGAAGCGAATTGGACAGTTTAATGATGAGTCAACTATGGCACAATGGAAGCCCTACTTATGAGCTAAAGATATATTGATAAGATTAAGACTAAGGCTTGTATTGGAAAGAGATTTTTCAATCGAGTTTCCTTCTTCCTCCAGGCTCCAGAGGTGAAGAGAGCTCAGAGGAAGACCCTCCCATCGACATCACCACAGTCCAAGACATGCTGAGCAGTCACCACTACAAGTCCTTCAAGATCAGCATGATCCACAAGCTGCGTTTCACCACGGATGTACAGCTAGGTACACACTTCCCCACAGCCCTCTAGATCTCTCACACTCTTGGCAAATATTTTTAGAATATTTACCACTGCTGTTTACAGCAGTTTAATTTGGCACATTTGAAATTGGTGGACATTCTTGAATCTGTCTGTTTGAGCAACTGTTGCATGCTGCTGTCAACTCTGGAAGCAGGTTATATCGGATGTGATTTAATAGTGAATAAATATTTTAGGTTTACAACCTTTGTCCTTGGAGGACTTCTTATAAAAAACAAAGTGTGTAATGAAACAAAAAGTAAAAAGTGTTATAAAAAAGAAGTGAGCATAGAGGACTCAGGTACAGGTGTCATGAACTCTCAGGCAGTCTAACAGTGTCACTGGTACTGATGGGACTACATCAGTTTTGCGGAGTTTTAGTCTTGGCTTCATCACAAAAGTAGCATGACAATAAAATGAAACAGTCATAATACATCTGAACTGTAGTTCAGTCAGGTTTCTCGACTGGGTTCCGGTTCAGAGCATGGCTGAGACTTTTTAAACATATGTTTGTTTTCTCAGTCCTATTGTTTGGGTTATTTTGTTGAACTTCTACCCTTCAACACATCCAGACATCCATAGCACTCCTGAAAAGGTTTCCTGTCAGGGCTACATTTGTCCATCTTTGTGTCTGTCTTGACTAGTTTCCCTGCCTCCACAGGACGATGGAGTCAGCACCTTATTTGACTGTAAGACTAAATTTTCACTGTGGACCAACTTAACTAACAGTCTTGGAAGTCTGCACTTACATAACTGTTTGTCCATCCATGAAGTTCTTCTGTAAATTCTCACAGCCTTTGGAGGAAGATCCATCTCTGTTTTGGATCTGCACCTCATAAACTGAAGGGAGGTGATCTTCATAACACTCCAACTGTAGAGTTCTTGTTAAACTCACAAGGTGTATTTGGACCAAACATTTTATCAGGCTGTCTGACGTTATGGATGTTGGAGTGCTCCTTGAGCAGAAACATATTTTAATGTTTTTTTTCTTTGATCTGGTTAAATTTGCTCTTCAGTTAGGACCCATTGGAGGAGGCAGCCGTCCAATGGGTGAGGAGCAGGAGGGCTTCCTTTAATATTTATAAAAACCACGAAAAGATTTCTGCAGCTTGAAGCCACTTGTAGTGATCATCTACCTTTCTAAGACTATGAACATGAATTTGTGTTGGAGCTTGGTTTGGGTGTTTTTTTTTTCTGAACTTTGTTCATTTGGAAAGAATGAAGCTGGTGTCCTCTTGAACAATATCACTCCTTTCTTTTATCCTGTCCTTCCCCAGATTTGTCATTTCTCACTGGTTTAAATACTCAATTAGATGTGTATGCCTTTTCCTTGTTATGTACATTAAAGTCAGCCAAACAAAATCAGTTTGAGAAAATCACTAATAAGAGGAATAACCACCGTCAGTTAGAGGTTTCATGACAAGGGGTCTGAATATTTCACTACATGAGACCTTTGTCCAAAAACCTGTTGTGTTTTTTTTTAACTCTTGAGAGCCAACTGATAAGGAAACAACTTTATTTATTACTTTGTGTGAAAAGATAAGAGGCTCTTTTAGAGTGGTTACTATGGTTGCAAGATATCTTTTTCATCTTACACTTTCCCATTACTGTCACTATCTCTGCAGGTATTTCAGGAGAAAAAGTGGAGATTGATCCTGTCACGAATCAGAAGGCTAGCACTAAGTTCTGGATTCGACAAAAACCCATCTCCATCGACTCTGACCACCTGTGTGCCTGCGACCTTGTAGAGGAGAGAAGTCCTAGTAAGTGGACATGTTAGAGAGTGACCCACCATCCACATCTGTGCATGAGGCTGACAGTCTGCAGCTCCACCTGAGATGGTGTTCTCACACATTCATATACTTTCTAACTATGCAGAGAGTAGCTCCCTTAATGTCCTGCAGATCCTACTGTTATTCCCAAAATAAATAATAATAATTTATAATGAGAACAAAGTATAAATGTTTTTTTAATAATCTTTATTTGTTGTGTGCAGGTTTGTTAGTTTTTGAGTTGTATCACTTGGAAAAAACAGCCAAATCTAATAAATTCAGCACTTTTCTTTACAATCTTCGTATTTTAAATACTGAAGGTCCTAGCTGAAAACAAAAACATGATCAGCACAACTATCATTATGAGCTGAAGGAACTTTAACTCCGGGAATATGAACACTGCAGGAGTTGGAGTAGAGCATCTTCATCAAAACATTTTCAACATTCACACCTTCAAAAAGCCCAGAAAGGTTTCGGTTGCAAATTATAAAACCACAGTGATTCTGAAATATACTTACTTTTATCTCTTTGCAGCCTATATGAACCCAATATAA
Source organism: Zenarchopterus dispar (assembly GCA_028564865.1). Taxonomy (NCBI): domain Eukaryota; kingdom Metazoa; phylum Chordata; class Actinopteri; order Beloniformes; family Zenarchopteridae; genus Zenarchopterus; species Zenarchopterus dispar. The sequence continues at coordinate 9,183 of JAOWBL010066714.1, forward strand.
TCTGTTTGTTTTGTTCTCATTAACTTAATTTAATTTGTTATCAAGAAGTCTAATTCTTAACTAGCTGATACAACCACATGGACAAGGATTACTGAGTGAAACCTTCACCAACCGCTGCACACCAGTACATTAACAAATGCCACTTCAAACGTGACAGGTTTTTTTTGTTTGTTTGTTTGTTTAAAAAAAAAAGAACCTGTATGTTAACCTTGTCCAGAAGCTGCATCAACATTTCTGAGTTTGGAGGCTTCTAGGATGGACCATGTGTCGTGGTCATATGAACCAGGTTTCCAGATGTTTTTAGGAGATAATGGGCATTAACAAATGAAGCTGAGGAGAAGAAAAAACATGAAATATTTGGAGTTTATACTGTGCATAGAAATAAAAGCAAACATAAGAAGCAGTTTTTTATTTTCCATATTGTGGTCCAAACTACTGATGAAGAGAAGCGTCTAGACTGTAATTAGCAGCGAGTCTAAGGTCAGGCTCAGTGATGGTGTAGGCTTCACATCTCATTTCCATTTTTTGATGGCAGAATTGTTGCAAAAAAGTACACTGGAGATTTTAGAGTAACATGGTGCCTTCAGGCAACGGGCTACCATTTCTTGGCAAATCCACATTCTGCAGAGATTACCATACAGCATGACTGAGAGAGCAGGTTACCAGTTCTGAACCAGTCTGCCTGAAGTCCTGACCCATTACTAGAGGAGAATGTGTTGAGAATACAAAACACAAAAATGCTGCAACAACCACCACATACTGTTTTGATGTTCACAGGGAGAATGGGACAAGATAACACCATAAGCTCTTCATCTCTTGGTGTCCTCAATAACCGAATATGTTGTTAGAGGATGGGGGACATTAGAAAGTGGTAAAATCTTTACTGTGCTGCATTGGCCTTAAATGCGAAAAGTAAACTTTATTAACAAATGAAGCTGAGGAGAAGAAAAAAACATGAAATGTTTGGAGTTTATACTGTGCATAGAAATAAAAGCAAACATAAGAAGCAGTTTTTTATTTTCCATATTGTCCCAAGTTTTTCATGTTTGTAGCCTTATTTTTGCATTTCCTAACACTGACTGTTATTTAACTCTTCCTTTTTTATTTCATGAAGGTTGAATGTATGTTTGATGTCATAGCTCATGAACTTTTCTTTGTCTTGCAGGTCATGCAATCTTTAAACTGACATATCTCAGCAGCCACGACTACAAGCCTCTCTACTTTGAGTCTGATGCAGCTACTGTCAATGAAATTGTGCTGAAGGTCCGGACCATTTTCTGCCCCACTTCACTTTTCTGATAACAGCATTTAAATATACCTCAATAAACCTGACTAAATCCTCCAGCTTTAGTCAGAAAACAGGTGCTGGACATGTCTGTAAAACCTAGATGGAAGTATAGCTTTCTGAAGTATGGTTTGGATTCTTGTGCTTAAACCATTTATGAGTCCAGGTTTCATGCAGTGTAGTATTTTTTTATATACAAAATAGTGAGTGTTACCATGGTTGTGTCAGATTGGACACCTCCCACTGTTTAAAAAGACCAGTAAAAGGGATGGTGTATTTTGAAGACATAGAATCCTCTCCCTGCTCCAGTTTTTACAATTCTTTTTTTCTTCCTCTATCAATGGTGTCTTTCCTTAAATTCTCTCATTCAAAAGTGCTTCCAGCAGTTTTATTCTATGTAAAAGTGATGTGCATATCATAACATAATCTAAAATATCTTTGAGGCATTTCCCAGCGCGTAATGTTTGTCTGCTCCTCTTCAGTTTAACACTTCTGGCAGAAGCACACAAATATTTTCTGTCAAAAAATCCAAAGAAACTCACTTTACATCAAAGATGCAGCTACCATACAAACTGACTGTTCATCTCAGTGGGGGATCTTCTAAGACATAATATATTAGTATTCATTATCTGTTAGCTGGAAAACAGATAATGAATGCTGGAGTTCAACTAACCATGTATCAGTACAAATGACTGATACATGGTTAGTTGATGTACTACAGAGGGGACTATATAAACTGGTGTAGATAGCAGATAGTGGGGTGGTCAAAGGGTGGGACTGCAGGTCAGGCTGAAGCTCTGGCCTGCAAACATTTACAGAAGAGAAAAAGATGAGCAGACCAGCTTAACAAACTACAAGAATAATGTAGATCAATTATGCTGATAAGATACTTCTAATTAATAACTGTGGGTTGATCTGAAGAAAGGAAAGAGAAGAAGAGGAGAGAAAAAGGGTGAGGGGCATTGCTCAGTAGATCATGTTGGTGTTCTCCTGCAGCACAGGTCTGTAGCAGCATATCTAGGATGAAGCTATGTTAAAGACAAGCCTGCTCTTTGTCTTGTACTGTAGCTGTTGCCATGACTACTGGCCTTAACACACTAAAGTTTACACTAACTATAGGCTTTACTAAACACAAATGTTTTAAGTTTGTTTTTAAAGGTGGAGGTGGTGTCAACCTCCTAAACCCAAGCTGGAAGTTGTTTCCATAGTAATGGTCCCTGATAACATATCTGTCCTCCAAATCTACATTTGGATCTTCTAGGATCTACAAGTAAACCTGCACTCTGAGAGCAGAAAGATCTATTAGGAACATAAGCAGATATCAGGTTTTGTAGATAACCAAGAGTTTGGCTGCTAAAGACCTCATATGCTAGTAACTGAATTTTGTATTGAATTGTAAATTTTACTGACCACTAGGAGCCAGTGGAAGGAGGCTAACACAGGAGAAATGTGATCTCTCCTGCTGATTCCTCTCAACATTCATGCTGTTGCATTTTGGATCAGCTGGAGGATATTCAGAGAATTACTTGGCCATCCTGCTAATAATATATTACATTAAGCTAGTTTAGACATTACAAACCCAAGGGCAGCACGGTGGCTTAGTGGTTAGCATTGTTGCCTCACAGTAAGAAGGTTCCTGGTTCTACTCCCGGGCCCTGCAGGGGTCTTCCTGTGTGGAGTTTACATGTTCTCCGCATGCTTGTTCCTTCCAGATAATCCAGCTACCTCCCATGGTCCAGAAGCATGTGTTAGGTTGATTGACAACTCTAAATTTTCCATAGGTGTGAATGTTTGTTTCTATATGTGGTCCTGTGATGGACTAGTGACCTGTTCAGGGTCTACCAATCCCATATAGAATAGAAAATGGATGGATAGCAGTTACAAACAGGCAAAGTAGTTTTTCAGCATCACTCTGGGAGAGGATGCTCCTAATCTTGGTGATATTACAGAGAAATATGGTTGCAGGACAGAAACATGTATCTACCTTTTTCTTACTTAAAGCATATATGGGCCTCAAACAAATTTAAGAGTTTGTAAGCTGTGTGAAAGTTAGATAAGAACAGAAACTAGTTTGCAAATCTTATAAAGCTATTCTTTTTTACAGTAATGCATAGAAAACATTTCAAATGTTGGTTATTCAGAATTTTATGCTGAGGAAAGCTATTCTGATATTGTATCACAATTTGTGGAGGCAGTTTGTTAACCTGGTAACCTGTGGCAATCTTTGATACTCTTTTAATGCCCAATTTTGTCACTGACCTGCTGCCAATTAATCTAATTATTTTTTGGACTTACTAATGTCATTATTTAAGATGGAGCTGAATAAAACTGTTCTCTTCATTATGTATCTGTAGGTGAACTACATTCTGGAGTCCAGGGCTAGCACCTCCAGGGCTGATTACTATGCACAGAAACAACGGAAACTGAGCCGCCGGACCAGCTTCAGCTTCCAGAAGGAGAAGAAGACTGGCCAGTAGACTTCCTGGAGCTGTTCTGTCTGTATGGAAATGCAAATGCTTACATGAGACCTCAGGGTTTGTGCATCAGAAACTGCAGCTTCTAGATGTAGAGACCGATGGACAACTCCAGGAAGTTCATCTCCTTTAGCTGAGAACATCTGCTGAGAACGGTTGAAAATGTTTGAAACTCTACAAGAGAAATGGAGAAACAGTAAACTCACTATTGTTTGTCTAGAATTGAAAATGACTGAAATGACTTGCAGAAAGTTTGGATTTGACTGTCTTGCTACAGTCTTTTTTTTTTTTTTTTTTTGTTAATTCACTGCCTCTGTATTTAAATCCACTCCTCCAGGATGAATTTGTACACTTAAAACAAGTTCAGGATGTACTCCCAACAAACCAATAGGAGCTACATGCTAAATCTGTTTTCTGTTCTCTTTGTTTAAAGCCTTCAAATATTCAAGTTAATTTTTAATGACTGTACATAAACATTTTATATTCAGGAAATAATGATATTAATGAGGAATGATATGATAATGAAGGAAATGATGATGCCCAACTTTAGTGCCATTTGAATTTATTTAAAAGCACTTCGGCCTTGAATTGTCTACACTCTGTTTCCTGTTTATTAGGTATACTCATCTAAAGTAACAGACACAGTTAAAAACAACAGAATGAGACTTAGCACAGTTTAACAGAATAGTTTCATTGAAGGTATGAGTTTATATTAATACCATCAATCTACAGGATTACAGCACATTCACAGCACATTTACTGACATCTAGTGTTAAATGTGAAGATTAAAAAAGGTTCCAAGTCCACACTTAGAGCTGCTCTGCTGGTTCTGGGTTACTGTAGAAAGTAGACGAGCTAGAACGCCATTGGATTGAAATGTTATTGTGGTTATTTTTGTTAATCCTATGTCTCAATTTTTTTTTTTTTTTTAACTGATTCTAGTATGGCAGTAGTATGGTGCGAGACGCACCATACTACTGCCTGTGTACACATCTATCCTCTGCTGACATTCAGAAGATGCAAACCTGATGGACAGAATGTCATGGTGCAGATAGATAAGAAACGTGCTGAGAAAGATCCTGGAGATTATTCTTCAGTGATTAAATATCCTGATCTCAACCCAACACAGCACTGTTTCAGTTCCTGAAGGCAGAAAGACCCACAAACCAGCAGCAGCTGAAGGAGGCTGCAGTGAAGTTCTGGAAGAACATCTGCAGGAGGAAACTCAGAATTTGGTAAGGTCCACAGGCTCCAAACTTCAGGAAGTCACTGACTGTAAGAGATTTTCATCCAAGTATTAAAAAAGTTGTTTTATTTACAATTGTGTTGCTTGGTTCAAATACTTTTGACCAACTTGAAATGGAGGTTAATTTGCTTGTTTTCAAATGGATGTCATTCCTAAATGGTAAATGCCAAATATACATCATAAGGACTTTGACACTGTCCAAATACTTCTGGAGTTTACTGGAAGTAAATCTTAAATTACTGACCAAAGTTTAACTAGAACATATACTACCATATAATGTATATACAAGTAAAACTTTGTCATCACACTGAGTACAGGCCCTTCTGGAGTGCTCTTGCTGGATCTTCAGCTGATCAGTGTCTGGATGATCTGGATCATCAGTGCTTGGTGTCTGGATGATCTGGATCTTGAGCTGGTCAGGGTCTGGATGATCTGGATCATCAGTGCTTGGTGTCTGGATGATCTGAATCTTGAGCTGGTCAGGGTCTGGATGATCTGGATCATCAGTGCTTGGTGTCTGGATGATCTGGATCTTGAGCTGGTCAGGGTCTGGATGATCTGGATTATGAGGCAGTCAGTTTCTGGATCATCAGCTGCTCAGGGTCTGGATGATCCGGATCATCAGTGCTTGGTGTCTGGATGATCTGAATCTTGAGCTGCTCAGTGTCTGGATGATCTGCTGGCCAGTTCCTGGATCAGTACTTGGACAGAGAACCAATCATCACAGACTGAACAGAAACAACAAAAATAACATGCATGTGTCAGTAAATCTGAATTAATAGTTTTCCAGTTTCAGTTTCCCCTGATTAGGTGTTCATAATGAGACACCATAATTGTGTTTATCCATAAAACTACATCTGATTGGTTTGTTTTTTGGAGAACTAGTACAAGAAATGCAAAAAACTAGACAGCAATTTCTAAAAGTAATTAAATATTCCTTCAAAGGAAACTAACAAAAATGAAAACTCCTTTAGGTTGCTTGAACTAAAAAAAACAAAACAAAGATGCTGCCCTCTCTGTTTTAGTTACACAGTATTCACTGATTTTGCTCAAACTGATGACTCATTGGAGTCAGTACTCTACAAGATGAAAGAGAATGGATTTCTTAGTTTCTATTAAGTCTTCTTTTTTTTTTTTTTTTTTTTAAATACCCCATAAGCCATTCCACTTTCACTCTAGGAGCCACGTCCTGAAAAAGCTGAGTCACTACCATAAAAAAGTAAGATGTTTCACTAACATGTCTGCCACAGACCAAAACACCTTCCTGTAGAAAGGATCTTGCACAAAATTGGCCATAACTCCCTGCACCTCAAGTGTGAATACGACAGATTCTGCCTTGAAAGGTCTCTATAAAACCTTTTTAGTTAAAACTAGAAATTCCTACAAGTGTGATCCTCAAAGACTGTTGGACAAAATTACAGCAATTTAAATAAACATGGTCTAGGGTCATTTATTGTCTAAATACTGATTTCTCTGCAGAACACTCTTGGAGCAGTGCTGATTAAAATTCCATGACAGAACCTCTAACAGATCCTGTAGAAAGAGGCTGGTTGTATTGTCATTTATTGACTGTGGTAGATCCTCACTGCTGTTCACTCTATTTAATTTTTCCAAAGGAAGCACTTTCTCCAAAAGCTCTCAAAGGTTCAGAACCTGTTAAGTTTCACTTGCAGGTAAACGGTTTGCTTGTTTCAGCATTCTGATCATTCACTCACATGTTTTCAGAGCCCTTCAGGCAGCTGAAAGTTCCTATCTAAGCCTCCACAACTCTGTCAGGCGGCCAGGGAACACAAAGGATGTTGGGCCTGGAGACTTGATGTCCAGCCAAAGGAAAGAGCTCGGCTCTGTTTTAACCGCCTGCTTTACAATCTTTCACTGGTATGACCTATATTCAACACATTGGGACAGAAAACACCACCTTGCTCCGATGTCCTTAATAGGACATTGTATTGACGTCTGTTTATGAACTAATGCAAACCTTCACAAGAACAGTTCAGGTGCAGACTTAACCCAGCCTTGATTCATGCCTTCACTACAACTAAAACCAACTGGCCAGGAGACGGATTTCTGGAGTTCATCCAAACACGTATGCTATGTCATCATGGGACATATTTCTTGGATATTGAGGGAAACAAACTCAAATTCTCCGTGAGCAGTCAAAGAAAATTGTCAGTTTTAAATTTATTTGTACACGACAAAAATAACCTCCAGAGATTTTTCACAGAAAAAATAGACAAGTTCAGTGCAACCCAATCAATACAGTCCAATTAAGTCAGATTATAGTCACTTAAATTTAATGCAGCGTGTTATAACCCACTTGTAATCCACCATCCAGCATCCTTGCTGAAGAACCCGGCTGAATGCATTCAGTTTTAATAACAATTCAATTCACCGTCTTGAGCATACACAAGGAGACCATGGAGAGGAAAAATTCCAAATCAGCATTCAAACTGGGTCTGGAATTAAATCAAGTTTTTGTTTGTTTGTTTTTTAAAAAAACCTCCTCCTTTCAGTCTCACTTCTCTGTCTCTGCAGAGTCTGAAAACCAGAGAGGTGTTGGAGTCCGCCTAATTGTCTCCACATGTACTTCTTAGTTAAACACATAATGAATTAACAACAGTCTGCTTGTGTCCTCATCAACCCTCCAACCTCCTTCATTTTATCAAACAAATCAAATCAAATCAAACTTTATTTATATAGCACTTCTCGTACAATACAATGTGGCACAAAGTGCTTTAACAGTAAAAACAAAACAAGTCCCATCCATCACTCCTCCCCATCGACCCTGATCATTATCAATGATAAAATGCAAACAAAGGTTAAAATAATAACATGTAAAATATTGTTTGGCATAGAAGAACCAGTGAGGGAACATAATTCCACTATCATAGGGAACTGTCTGCATCAGGAGGTGGCTGTGAAACCCCGAAGCCAGACTGCATGGCGGGGGCCACAGCCCACCCCCGGGTGCAATAGAGTACCAAACACTACCACTGTTGGGTGGCTGTATGGACCCCACCACAACTCAGGGATGAGTAGACCTTGGACCATTGCCATGGCAACTAGAGTCAACACCAACTCCAATGCAGAGGAGACAACACTGAAGTTAAAAAGTAAAAAGTATAGAAAAAAATAAAAGTTAAAAATACATATAAGATAGAAATTAACTTTTTAATAAATCATAATAGGAAAAAGCAAATAAATAAATGGGATATCTGCAGTGAATGATAATAAACTGTTAAAAAAAACAGCTAAAAAGAAAATCTAAGACAGCAAGTTTAAAACAGGATTAAACAAACAGTTAAAATCCAGGTTATAAAGGTAGTCTTGAGCCTGCTTTTAAAAACATTAACAGTCTCTGCAGCTCTCAGGTTCTCCGGCAGGCTGTTCCATAAACATGGGGCGTAGTATTGGAAGGCAGCTTCATCCTGGGTTCTGGCATTAACAACGGGAATTTTAAAAAGGCAAGTGCCAGAGGACTTGAGGGTCTGTGAGGGTTCGTAAGGTAAAAGCAGATCAGTAAGATAAGATCGTGCAAGACCATTAAGGCTTTTAAAAACCACAAGAAGTATCTTAAAATCAATCCTGAAAGACACAGGGAGCCAATGCAGGGATTTCAAAATGGGGGTAATGTGAGCCCACCTTCTGGTCCTCGTCAGGACACGAGCAGCTGAGTTCTGAGGAAACTGAAGATGTGAAATAGTTTTGTTGGGAAAACCGGAAAGCAGGACATTACAGTAATAAATATAACTAGAGATAAAAACATGGATCAGGATCTCCGTGTTGGTCCGAGAGAGAAATGGGCAGACTCTGGCTATATTCTTCAGATGATAAAAAACTGTTTTAACCACATTCTTAACATGTGGAATAAAACTAAGCTCAGAGTCAAGAATGACGTCCAGTTCTTTACTTGGGATCGATAACTAAAATGTCGGTTTTGTCTGATTGAGTTGCAAGAAGTTTTCTTCCATCCATCCATTTTCTGTACCTGCTGAATCCATTTCTGGATCACAGGGGTCTGCTGGAGCCAATCCCAGCCCATTGCAGACAAGAGACAGGGGTACACCCTGGACAGGTCGCCAGTCCATCGCAGCGCCACATATACAACAAACAACCATGCACAGGCACACACACTTACGGGCAATTTAGAAAGTTTTCTTCCATCTATGATTTAATATCTAAAATACAGTTGAAAAGATCATCAATTGGCCATGTCTCTTAAGGAGACATGACAATTTACAGCTGTGTGTCATCAGCATAGCTGTGAAAACTAATGCCATGTCTCCTAATGACATCCCCAGATGGAAGCATGTATAAATTAAAAAGAACTGGGCCTAGAATTGAGCCTTGGGGCACACCACATTTGATTTTATTGATCCCTGAGGAGGATGTATCCATACTTACCAGGAGCCTTTTAATTGTGAGGTAGAATCTGAACCAGTTAAGAGCAGTGCCAGAGAAGCCAACCTGGTGCCTAAGTCTAGTTATAAGGATTAGGTGGTCTACTGTATCAAAGGCTGCACTTAGATTTAGTAGTGCCAGGACTAAAATCTTGTGTGAATCCAAGTTGCACCTAAAATCATTGATGATTTTTAATAAGGCTAAAATAGCTAACTTGTCGTGACCAGACAATGTTGTTCTTCCAGACCTGCTCATTCTGCACATTTTCAACTTAGTGCATGAGGACAAAAATGCTCCGGAAACACTCTTTAGAAAACCTGTGTGTGACGTCAGAGAGGGTTTTTCTAGTTTTTCTTACCCATCTATCTTCTGCTGGTTATCCAGGAGCAGGTTATGGGAGGTCTCTGAGCAAACACCTCCAGTTCTCCCTCTCCCAGCCATCTTCCTCACCTTGCCAAACAAGAAATGTCTCTCCAGCAACTATTGGTTCTGTCCAAAAGCAGATGTCTTACAGAATTCCTGACCAACCTGGTGCGACCCACCCAACTGGCTCCTTATGATGTGGAGGAGCATGATTTCACTTGGAGATCCTCCTGGATGACTGAGGTCCTCACCATATCCCTGATGGTTATCCAAGTTAACCTTCAGCGACTTGTACTCTCAAGTTTCATCTTTTGGTTAATCTCCTCCATCCATTCATCCATCTTCTTCTGCTTCTCTGTAGCCGGGTCGTGGGGGCAGTAGCCTAAGCAGGGAGGCCCAGACTTCCTTCTCCCCAGCCACTTCGTGCAGCTTCTCTGGGGGGATCCCAAGGTGTTCCCAGGCCAGCCGAGAGACATAATCTCTCCAACGTGTCCTGGGTCTTCCCCGGGGTCTCCTCTCAGTGGGACATACTCGGAAAACTTCACCAGGGACGTGTCTAAGAGGCATCCTCACCAGATGCCCAAACCAACCCATCTGGCTCCTCTCAATGCGGAGGAGCAGTGGCTCTACTCTGAGCCCCTCCCAGATGAACAAGCTTCTCACCCTATCTCTAAAGGAAAGTCCAGCCACCCTGCGAAGGAAACTCATTTCCGCTGCTTGTATCCGCAATCTTGTTCTTTCGGTCATGACCAACAGTTCGTGGGTAGGACCATAGACTGAATGGTAGATCGAGAGCTTCGCCTTTCAGCTCAGCTCCTTCTTCACCACAATGGACCAGTACAGAGTCGACATCACTGTGGATGCTACACCAATCTGCCTATCAATCGCCCACTCCATCGTTCCCTCACTTGCGAACAAGACCCCGAGATACTTGAACTCCTCCACTTGGGGCAGCACCTGGGTTAGAGCCCAAAGAGGGCACTCCACCCTTTTCCGACTGAGGACCATGGTCTTGGATTTAGAGGTGCTGGTTCTCATCCAAACCGCTTCACATTTGGTTGCAAACCACTCCAATGAGTGCTGAAGGTCCTGGCCTGATGAAGTCAACAGAACCACATCATCTGCAAAAAGCAGAGACCCAATTCTGAGGTCACCAAACCGGACACCCTCTGCCCCTCGGCTGCACCTAGAAATTCTGTCCATAAAAGTAATGAACAGAATTAGTGACAAAGGGCAGCCTTGGCGGAGTCCAACCCCCACTGGAAACAAATCCAACTTACAGCCGAAAATGCAGACCAAACACTGACACCAGCCATACAAGGACAGGACAGTCCTTATAAGGGCTTCCGGCACCCCATACTCCTGGAGAACCACCCACAGGAGTCCCAAGGGACATGGTTGAAAGCCTTCTCCAAGTCCACTAAACACATGTAGACTGGTTGAGCAAACTCCTATGCCACCTCCAGGACCCTGCTGAGGGTGTAGAACTGGTCCACTGTTCCACGGTCAGGACAAAAACCACACTGCTCCTTGAATCCAAGATTTGACTATCCGGTGGACCCTCCTCTCCAGTACCCCCAAATAGACCTTCCCAGGGAGGGTGAGGAGTGTGATCCCTCTATAATTGGAACACACCCTTCTGTCCCCCTTTTTAAAGAGGGGGACCACCACCCCAGTCTACCAATCCAGAGGCATTGTCCCCGACATTACGCAATGTTGTACAGGCATGTCAGCCAAGACAGCCCCACAACATCCTGAGCCCTAAGAAACTCAGGGCAGATCTCATCCACCCCTGGTGCACTGCCGCCCAGGAGTTTCTCAACCACCTTGGCAACCTCGGCCCCAGAGATAGATGAGCCCACCTCCGAGCTCAAAAGCTCTGCTTCCTCATAAGAAGGCATGTTGGTGGGATTGAGAAGGTCATCAAAGTATTCCCTCCACTGACCCACAATGTCCCAAGTTGAGGTCAATAGAGGACCGTCCTCACCATACACAGTATTGGCGGCGCACCGCTTCCCCCTCTTGAGCCACCGGATGGTGGACCAGAACCTTTTTGAAGCCATCCAGAAATCATTCTCCATGGCCTCTCCAAACTCGCCCACACTCGGGTTTTTGCCTCAGCCACCACCGAAGCCCCGTGCAG
>JAOWBL010066764.1:5586-15834 GCA_028564865.1 Zenarchopterus dispar
CTTGAGAAGGTGCTCACAAAATATTGTATGATCTATAAATTGCTTGATTACAGTTGCCTAAACTGTACATTGGAATCTGTAGCAGCTTAAAAATGACGTCTGAGAGGCTGACTTTGGTAAATCTAAAGTCATATATAGATCCACTCTGAGTTCCTTGGGCATCTTGTCAATACTAGAGTGATTACATTTTAAAACTTTCATAAAACTATTGTAATATCACTTTGGCATCCTCACTACTCCAGTAAGTTTGAGCCCCATAAATCAAAAAGGTTTTGCAGATACTATTTTGTGTTTCTAAAGTCAGGTGTTTGAGTTTAATGTGGATGGGGGAAAAAAACTTAAAATCCTTTAGAAAGTATGATATGGCTGCACTCATTTGCTTCATGATTTGTTCTTCTAGGTCACAACACGTTCTTGCTTTAATCATCCGATGATTAAAAGGAAAAAAAGCATTTATGTCACTGCAAACAGTAACATGGAGATAGGACAATAAGCTGTTAATTTTTTAGTGTTAGTTTAATTATACTGCACTTTCCTACATGTGTGGGTCCTGAGCTTCTTTTAAGGACATTTGTAACAAGGATGCTGAACAATGGAGCATGGTATATGGTTTAATGGTGTAGTGAGGATGAAGATCTTTCCCAACCTTACATGAGCCTGCTGTTTCAATTCAGTATATTCTGTCAGATGAAGACCTTTTTCAAAACTGCATGCTCTGTACTGGAAATAAAGTGGAGTATAGAATATTTACTGCATTTATTATTACTACGTAGTATGCCACCTTAGAAGCGATTATGCCAGAGCCCAACCAGGAGCTGGTCATGTGATCTCTGCACCAAGCTTTCACTTTATTGGTAATACTATAATCTAAAGAAGAAAAGACCAAGTTGAAAATTTGGAGGTTAGTTTAAAAATAAATTGTATTAACATGCAGTTTATCACATACAAGTTTATTATGGGATACAATGGGTAAAGTAAACTCATGAGATGCTATATATTTTCTTAGAATTGGTGCCCCGTTATGTATGTCTTACACACTGCAGATTGTGTGATTATTGCATTACTGCTACATAACGCATACTGCTATGTTTTAGCAAAATCAGTATGTCTTTGTTGTGTAGTTTGTTTTATTTTTTTTTTAATTGACAACTAATGGCAAGTAAAGCCTTGATCAATTAAAAACAAACTCAAGGTCAGAACTGATAGCTTAATTTACTGATCAGCATCAGTGAGTTTGAAAGCACCTCTGCTGATATACCTTATTGATGCCCTCATCAACTGATGATTTTCCACAACTGAAAGCATTTAGATGTTGACCAGAATATTCTTGGAAGGCTTTGGTATGATATTGGAGGTTTAACAGTTTGCTGCCACAACAACATTCAGCACAGTGCAGAGTTGTGACACTAATTTGGTGTTACAGATGAAAATATACTTTTTTAAGGGAAAATTGAATTTTGGACTTATTTGAAATGAATTGAATTAAGAACTGAAATCATCTTTAAAATGAATTTGAATTAATTAGATAATGCATGAAATACACTGAACTGGACTTAATTGGATATAATTTAGATTTGATGGCATTATATTTAACTTTGTAAACTTGACTTTGGAAAGATGACTTTGCTGTGAATTGACGCTAAACAAGTGAAGTGAAATTTGAGAGGGAAGGTGGAGTTAAACAGACAGACAGTAAACCTAAAACAATCAGTGGGAAGAAAAGCTGAAGAGGGGAAACATGCATAAATTTTAAGGAGGTGGGAATTTTCTGAATGGATTCAACAGTAACGTGTCCTGATCTAGAGTTTCTGTTGCTGTAAATTATGCTATGTTCTTTTTTATGTAATCTTTTTTCTCTTTTATATTTCAGATTTTTTTTTTCAGAGGTAATGTTTTGCTGATGTTCTGAATTTCTTAAAAGGTTTAACTTGATTTCTTCTTGTGATCTGATCATGTTCATGCATGTGTCTCATCAGCCCCTTCAAATTTCCTGCCTTTCCTCCCTGCTAATCTGTTGGCTCTTTACCCACTGCTTAGATCTTGATTTGTTGCCTCTTGTTTTTCCCTATTGTTTTTCCATTTGTAAGATTGGGCTTTAAATCAAAGACTTTATTGTTTTGATCACTCCTTCCTCCCAGTCTTCTGCACTTGGCCTCAATTTCTACTTGAAATGGAAAAGTGAAGGCCAGCCAAGTAAGAGTTGAAGACTGATAGTTCAAGTACCACGCAATAAAACTATAAATGACATAAAGCAGTTTTGAAAGTGCAAATGCAATGAGAAGAGGCGTTGAGAAAAGCTAAACAGCAACTATTCTCACCCTGTTCAAGATGAAGAATATTCTAGAGAGACAATATCTCTGAAATCTGAGATTCTCAGGAAAATATTTTATAACAAGAGCAATGAAGTGCTTCAACTGCCAAAAAAACTGGACAGGAAAAAGTGATTGTGCCAGGTGTTGATGCAGTTGAGAGTACGGAAAATGTGGAGCTCCAACTAAAGTGTTGCAAATGGGGAAGGTGTTTTTTTATTGGAGCTGCAGAGTCAGTGGAAAAGATTAGATGATGTGAGAGAACGTAAAACTGAATAAAGGGGGAGATGGTGTCTTTTATTTTAAATGATATGTTTGATACAAAAACGGGAACGATTAAAGCAGTATTTCGTCACTGGAGTCTGGCTGGGCTGAAACGGCAGGAAACATGGGACGGTCTCATATCAGACTCACACAAGTTAAGGAAAACAGAGTTTGTGCAGCTTTTCATTAGGCACAGGTTACCTGTTAGTAACGGACTAGGAAGTAAACAGGCCCAAGACGGTTGGTGTAACCCAAGTAGAAGGGAGTTTGGAATCGGATAAGATATACGGCATAGAGAGATTAGATAAATCAAACGTTATGATTATGCTGTCATAACTAATAATGCGGAAGTGAAAAAAGTACCTAATCAGGTCCAACCAGTAACTATTGACAGGGATTGATTTATGTGATAGTGGTAGCACATTCACAGCCAGTCAGACAAGGTACTCTGGTGACATTCATGTGGGCTCCTGCTCATACAGGCATTATAAGGAACAAGTATATAAAAAAGCTGGCAAAACAAATTACATAACAGCAAAACATAGAGGGTCAGATTGGAGTCTCTAAAACAAGGAGGAGGGAGTTGTAATATATAAAAGAGAGCTTATAAAGAATGAACACAGAAAAGGCAGATATCTAAATTCAGCTTAAAATAAAATAGGTTCAATAATATGCAGGGGAGGGAACAGGAGAGATGATTTCATAAGGACAAGACAAAAGGTAGTTATAGTCACTGGAACAGCACTCTTCAGGTGAAAAGAAAGCATCTATATTGACTTTTTGAATTTTGTCAGCAAGAGGAGGTACAAAATGTAGTGATTAATGTAAAATTAAAGATAGAAGGTCTCACTGGGAGAGAATAAAAAGAAAAATATACTGAATTAGGAACACTGATTTCTGAATACATGAAAAGAACTAACTTGCTCAAGAGAATCTGAAGTTGTAGTTTCATCCAGAGGATGCAGTAAACTTTAAAAGTGAAAGCTGCAATAAAATCAACTTGGGAGGAGGAGGTGGACGAGCAGCAGGATAAAGAGGGAATAAGGAAAGGGAAAGGAAGAATTTTTTCTCACTTTTTTGTGCTCCACCCACATATATATCATATATTTATATGTATACTTATTAGATTGTCTCATACCTAATATGTATGCATGGTGTTCTTTGTAACTACATTTCAATTTTTCTTTTATTTACACAATAAATGAAAATAAAACCTTTAAATTGACTTTTATTTTCAGATTGAAGCCTAGATGTCAATTTAAAAAGAAAAAAGAAAGAAAGAAAGAAAGAGAGAAAAAGAAAGAAAGAAAGAAAAAAAGGAAGGAAGAAAGAAAGAAAGAAAGAAAAAAAGAAAGAAAGAAAGAAAGAGAGAGAGAAGGAAAGAGAAAGAAAAAGACAGGTGAATCAGAAGCTACAGATATATCAAAAGACTTTTTTTTAACTTGAAGTCATATGCAGATGTGTGAATCTTTAAATGTGTGTATCTTTGAAGGTTAATCAGTTTTTATTGAGAGGATCTATGCAAGCCAGAGAAAGCCGATTAGAGGTTATTTGTTATATCTCTTGTTTTTAAAGAGTTGTTTTACTAAGACTGTAATTACGTATAAGTAAGTATGAATTTGAACTGCTGCTACCTACTTTGTTGGGAAGGAAATGATAAAATAATCATTGTTTTTATTGTCAGTTTTAAGACAATACAAAACTTCTTCCTGTTTGTTTCAGGAAATAACCACTGCTCTAAACTTTGCTATTAATTTCACAACAATTGCATGATGTGTTTCTTTCTTTTCCTATCCCTGGTTTCTACTATGTCTCTGTTTGTTATTTAATTTAATAAGATGTTTAAAATTTTCTTTCTTTCTCTCTTCTTTAGAGGTTATTTGTTATACATCTTTCTCTCTTTCTTTCTTTGTTTCTTTTTTCTTTGTTTCTTTCTTCCTTCCTTTCATTCTTTTTTCTTTCTTTCTTTCTTTCTCTCTTTCTTTCTTTCTTCCTTTCTTCTTTCTTTCTTTCTTTCTTTCTTTCTCTCTGTCTTCTGCATCAGATTTTTGTGTACTGTGCCTGTTAGAGAGTGTCACTTGTCATTCTTCCTTATTGGTTTGATTCTCACACCTTTGTTCCCTTTCTTTTAAATAGTTTAAATAAATATGTGGAAACAATTTTTCAGCCCCAGAAAAAAGCAAATCAAAGAACAGTGACAAATGCCCAATTTTCCTGTGATATGTATGCCCATCATGAGTGTATGTCATTTTTATTATGTCATTGTAAACCAATGAAATACCTGTTGAAATAATGTTGAAATTCCTATGCACTTTAAAGTGAATAATTATCTCTTAGTAGCATAAAGACGTGAAACATTTTACTCACAGTTGACAAGGAGCATATAAGAGGGGCTGGTCATGTTTCCAACAGCATTAATGGCCATACACTGGTAGTTTCCAGCATCATGACGTTTCAGTGGCGTGAACATGACTGTCGTGTTATCCATGTAGAAGTGAGTTCTGTCATCCATGTACAGACGTTCTCCATCCTTCATCCAGTAAACATGATCAGCAGGTCCAGTTACATTGCATGTTAAATTATATGGATAATCTTCTATGGCAGGATCCATCTGTGCTTCTATTTGTACTCTTTGTATTGGATCTGAAAATAAAGCAAAACCTCACAGGTCGTTAGATTGTTCCTGCTCCAAACCACCTTTATTTTTTGTAAAAGCAAGTATCCATCAAAGACTCACCAACAATAGAAAGCATTATGTAGGTTGTGCTGTTTTTGTTTGTGATGTTGTTGAAGGCCATGCAGGTGTATGTCCCGCTCATGTCTGTGGTAAGAGGAGGTGTGGTGTACTCAGACATGTTGGAGACTACTGAACCATTGAAGTACCACTGAAAGGAGCTCGAAGGGTACGACACTGCCCAGCATCTGAGTGTGGCATTGTCTCCTGTCTTTACTGTAGTTGGTCCCATGATAGTTAGATTCTCTGGTCCATCTGAGCATAAAGGTTTCAAGTGAAATCACTTATGGAGTTTCAAAAATTACGAAACTAAAGTTTGAGTACCACAGTATGAAAGTTGTCCGTAACTGACAGCATAAATTTTCAAATGTTTTACTCACAGCTGACAAGGAGGTTGAAAGCAGGGCTGGTCATGTTTCCAACAGCATTAATGGCCATACACTGGTAATTTCCAGCATCATGACGTTTCAGTGGTGTGAACATGACTGTCTTGTTATCCATGTAGAAGAGAGTTCTGTCATCCATGTACAGACGTTCTCCATCCTTCATCCAGTAAACATGATCAGCAGGTCCAGTTACACTGCATGTTAAATTATATGGATAATCTTCCATGGCAGGATCCATCTGTGCTTCTACTTGTACATCATTAATAGGATCTGAAAATAAACCAAAACCCAACAGTTAATTAGGTCTTACATTATCCTCTTATGCTGCCTTAAACAAACAGAAATTGATCCATTTGAGTCTCACCAATAACAGAAAGCATTATATAAGCAGAGCTGTTTTTGTTTGTGATGTTGTTGAAGGCCATGCAAGTGTATGTCCCGCTCATGTCTTTGGTGAGAGGAGGTGTGGCATACTCAGACATATTGGAGACTACAGAACCATTGAAGTACCATTGGAAGGAGCTCGGGGGATTTGATGCTGCCCAGCATCTGAGTGTGACATTGTCTCCTGTCTTCACAACATTTGGTCCCATGACACCTATATTTTCCGGTCCATCTGAGCACATGAAAAGAACATAATTCATTTCACTCAAAACACACACACATATGTGTTCAGCCATTGAGCTAACATCCGTATTTAACATTAATATCTGACTACTAAAATGCTACTTTTTTCCAGTAATAATAGTGCCTTTATAACAAAATAAAATCGCCCCAAAAAGCTATACTTCTATTGATTTTTACATGAAGTTTGCACAATTGCAGATGCACAGAGCAGCAGCTAGCTTGTTTGCTTAGAATAGGGGTGTCCAAAGTCGGTCCTCGGAGGCCACTGTCCTGCAGGTTTTTGATGTTTCTCTGCATCAACACACCTGATTCTAATGACTGGTCATCATCAGCTTGCCATCAATGTCTGCACAAGGCTGTTAAAGACAGTCATTTGTATGAGGTGGTCATGAAGCAGAGAAACATCTCAAACATGCAGGACACCGGCCCTCAAGGACCGACCGTGGACACCCCCGGGTTAGAAGATGGAAACAGAAATAACAGTCAAAGATTCACAAGTTGGAAATATACCCAAATTTGAATGTGTTGGAAATAAAGATGACAAGAACATTACTGTCAGATTTATGTTGTGTGTAGATACCAAAGGTCTGTTCAAGACTATATCTGTACAACAGCTGACATCTGGATAGCTAGATATAAGCTTTTTCAGGATGCTGGTTCACTCGATTAGAGGGTCAAGTTTGGAACTTCGTTTTTTTCCTCCCACCTCCCCACAGAAGTGAACCACAGGTATCGTTTACAGATTCCTGGTTACAAAGCAGGAACTATGTATGGTTTCAAACCTTAAGCTCTATTTGCTCAAAACCAAACAAACCTCCGAAAAGAGCCTTTCTAATAATATTAATAATATGAACTTTACTTTCTTTTTCATAAGCTGGCTTTAATTTTGAGGAAAATACTTTGCATTTAAATGACTAGACATGGTCATATTTGCTTATCTAATCTATCCTCGAGAGTAATAATACGAGAAAATCATGTACTTACAGTTAACTTCAACCTCGTAGGGGCTGCTGGTCATGTTGCTCACAAGATTAGAAGCCCAACACTGATAACTTCCACCATCAGAGTGTTGGATCGGATTAAGAGTCAGCGTCATACTGTCCATGTCAAAGACTGTGGTGTTGTCAGCTGAAATGAGTTCGCCATTCCTCCACCACTTAATGCTATCAAAATGCCCGGTCACAGCACAACGGAGAGTAAATGCCTCATGAAGTATTGCTGGAGCATCAGTAGGGTTAACTACAACCACGGTGAGAGGATCTGCAAGAGAAGCCAAGAACAGATGGTTTAGGATCATGATATGTAATGGTATCATCCTTTTATTTGTTCATTAGACATACAGTAGACGACCAGCATAGTTGGTGTGTTGAGCATTCACCAAAATATCCAATTAGAAAAAACACCTTACCCATAATCCTGACTACTGCAGTCGCCATGTCAAACCTGGATGTGATTGTGTTGTGAACTTTGCACGTGTAATTTCCTGAGTTGCCCTCAGTAACATTCTCCAGCTGAAGGGTGGGCCCAGATTGATTTAAGTTGACTTCATCAACCATCCACTGGATCATTGCTGGAGGATGAGACTCCGTTGAGCACGATAGCGTGATGTTAGTTCCTGTTTTGTGCATGTACTTCATGGGCATGACCATCACCGTGGTGTTACTGGGACCATCTATGGATATGACAAAAGGAATTTTTTTAAAGATTAATGCCATGGTTGTTATATAAAGAAGTGGACATGTGCAACATCTCTGGGTTGAACTTACAGCTGATGTCCAGATGTACAGGGGAGCTTACTACACTCCCGATTCCATTAGACACATTGCACCTGTATGAGCCCTTATCGTAGCGAGTCACCCCACTTATGGTGAGAGTGGCATTTCCATCGCTGAGCTGTACGTTTCCACTGGCTGTGACCATGGAGTTGTCCTTCAACCACTTATAACTTGGAGATGAGCCATTGGACACGGAGCACATGAGGACTACTGAGTCATTAAATTCCACCAGATTGGTTGTGTTTGCCCTCAGAGACACACCTGAAATGGGAACTGCGAAGTGAAGAAAAACAAGTCAATTGTCAGTTCTTGTGTATTTCAGTAGAAAAGTCACTTTGTGTTCACTCTTAATAGTTATTGTTTTGCTTTAAATTGATTTTGAAATTGTCAGCTTTTCTTCTATTAGTTCACTTTCTTAGTTTAAAGTGTTTTCTTATCTTCCACTCTCTCTTGCTGCTTCCTGTTTCTCACTACTTTTTAAAATATTTTATTTATTTTATTAAATGAAGAGGTTTACCTTGGACCCACAGTCTTAACTGAACAAGTAAAGTGTTCAGATCGTTTAATTTGTATTGTCCAGAATCTTTCAACTGAAGTGACATTATAGTCAGAGATGACATGTTTGGATTAAACATAATCCTGTCCTGCCAAGTTTTTCCTAAGGAAAAACCTCCTGGGTAAATGAGCACAATGATGTCGCCGTTAAACGTCCATGTCCCCAATGTCACATTGACTTCACTCAACAGTGTCACGTTGTTGCCCACTGGTGCGAACACTTCAGAAATGCTCTGACTGTCCACATGACCTACAAACACACAGAAAACTGACATCATCAATATAAAAATAGCTGACATATTGGTGGAAAGCACTTATTAAAAACACTGAAATTCATGGAAGTAGCACTACTTTTTTAAAAAAGCAAAATTTTCACTTTTTAATTACCAATTGTGTTGTCAAAACCTAAAATAAAAGCAACAGTAAATTGACATGGAATAAGTGTAATCACTGAATGATTGTTAAAAAGTTCAGTTTTACCTGTAAAGGTTGCCATAGTCAGGATAAGGACAAATGCCACTGGAGACTCCATCTTATGCGTCTGTTTGTTTTTAGGTGGGAACAAAAATGTGGGAAATAAAAAAAAAATCTTGACCTCCCAATTTGTTTCTCTTTTTTTTTCTGATAAATTCTAATCTGGCATCATTGTTCACCTGAAACACTCAATGTCAGTAGACTTTTTTACCCTACATCTATCAGTCTTTCTTTTCTCCGAGTGTAAATGCCTTTCCTCTGTCTTCCATCAGTGTAGCACATCACAGGACTGGCCACACCTTGTTTTGCCCTGGTGTTCTGGTAGTTTACTGGTAGTCACCTGCTCCAGGAGTGTCCATTTACTGTAAACATGAATCTGTCATTCAACAACTTTTTTTCAAACTAAAAGAAAAAATAATTGCATTTTGGTATTTGTTAAGATGATTCTGAAAAGTGGAAATGTGTGTGTGTGTATGTAGTGTGTATATAGTGTGTTAATGATTAAACAAATAAATTTAAGAGAGACACGATATAATGTAGGACCCGTTTACCCAGGTCTTTGTACTGTCTTTTTTTTCATTCACTGTTATCCAAATCCATAAAAGAAATATTCTATTTTTCAATGAACAAAAGAGATTACTCTTTCTGTTCAATGTACAAAGCATTTTGTCATTTGGCTCTATGACATGTGACCTTCTATTGTCAAATAAGGATAATGATAATCCATATTATTGTCAGTACATTACTTATGAAACGCACTGAAACTTGTCTAAAGAAACTAAAGATTTAGAAACCCATTTGCCCAAGAAAGCTCTTCTTTCTGAAGAGACATAACATGTCACAGTTTTTTTTTTTTTTACATACTCAGTGTACAGCAAATGTAAAATGGTGTATATTTGATAAGTGGAGGAACCCAATAATACTTCACTGGTCCAAGTCTGAACAAAGTGACTGGTTTTTATTTATGTATTTTCATGATTTGTCCCCTTTGATCACAACATCTCTGTAAAAATTAACAGAGACGAGCAACACAACAATCTCTCTTCATACGTTTGAGTCATGTGCATGTATACATGCGCATGATTCATGTGGTTCTTGTGGTTTGTTTCTCAAACAGAGGTCAT